>WWET01004082.1:103434-134759 GCA_011038615.1 Limnodynastes dumerilii
GGGGCAGATGCAGAACTGCGTTTTCCTCTGTTTCTGGGAACTGGCAGAGGCAAGGTGTCCATTTTAGGCGCGTTCTGTAATAAAATCTCTTCCTGTTCACTTTTTGTTTTTGTTTACAAATCACTTTACGTTTTTACTACCTCTTTTTGTGTCTGAATTCCACTTAATTACTTTTAATTGTGACTTTTGAGAAGAAAAGAAATTTGAGCTTAATGCAATATTACTAAAACAACTCTCCGATGTAAGATAACATGTTTGGTGACTGATGTTTATAGAACTCACAAAATTTGCAATTGTCAGAGCACAATGCCAAAGATTAGATAGAATTTGACATTTGACGTACCTTGAGGCTTAGATGTGCTGAGGGGTTTCTGAGTTGGTTTTGCTGGCTGAGTGCTGCTACCTGGCTTGAATTTTGTTGTAGAGTGTCTAGTCAGTGGCCGAGCAGTAGTGGCTTTGGGGTTGGTTGTCTTCTTTACACTACTGGTGGTAGTTAATAAAGTTGTATGTGTTTCCAGTATTGTGGGAGCAGAGATGACATCTTGAATCCAGTTTCGAACCATACTGACTCTGACATAGACACCAGGTCTTCTGGCCTCAGCACAACCCACTCCCCAGCTCACAATGCCTGCCAAAAAGAATTTGCTTGAAGCTTCCTCACAAACCAGAGGTCCCCCTGAATCACCCTGTAAGGACAAGTTGATGTTATATTTTAGAAAGCAAGTGTATAATGGAAAAATAATAAAGCATATTTTAGTCAATATGATTATGCTTGAAACAAAGCTATCACCTTTTCTGGGATTGGGGTCAGGTAACGTGGCAGAGCATTTAAATTGGCACTGTTTTGTCTAAATATAATATATATTACTATTATATGAAAGATAATCTCAATAATATATCTTAGTACCGTTTAACATATTTTCTGTAGTTATTTACTATAAAACTGTGCATGCATAGTCATACTGAGAATGCAAGCTATGTAGCCTTTAGGTACATAGGTCCCAACTGTCCCGATTTGAGCGGGGGACTGTCCCGTTGTCCCACCTGCCTCCCAGCTTGTCCCGACTCTCTGGACAATTTTTTTTTCTCTTTAAAGACCTGCCGCTGTACTTACGGCCAGCGGGCCAGCGTAGCTCTGGATCAGGTCCAATGTCCTTTGCCCAGAGAGTGTTTAGATGGTATAGAATGAGATCCTACAAAGGTAGCACAATATACAGAGAGCAGAATCACACAGAAGCGGAACAGACATGAGACTCCAGATTGTATATACATGAACAAAGTGTTTTTTTTTGTTTTTTTTGATGAAAGAGAAAAAAACTTGAACTAGAGAGTCTGAGACTCAGACCCCTGGAGGAAAAGGGAAAGAAGAAGAGGTGTGAGCAGATGACAGAGCTCTAACACAATAAAAGCTATGAGCAGATGGAATACTTAGAGAGGTGTAAGCAGATGACAGAGCACTAACACACAAAAGATAGCAACCAGTACAGGGAACGCCGAGAGTCAGCTGCAGTGGCCACTACACACACACACATACACACACACACACAGGGAACCCACCCACACAAGGAGACCAGAAACAGGTAAGGTGAGTGTACAAGGAAAGAGCCACACAACAATCGGAACTAGCGGTGCTAGACAGAGCAAAAATACCAGAGCAGGCAGAATCTGTAGGAATGTGGGACCCATAGGTCCCAACTGTCCCAATTTGAGGGGGACTGTCCCGCTGTCCCGCCTGCCTCCCAGCTTGTCCCGACTCTCTGGACAATTTTTCAATTTTTTTATTTTTTTTTTAAAGCACTGCCGCTTAAACCCTGCTGTACGCGGCAGGCGGCAGGGCTCTTCAAAGACGTAGACCACGTCTGCGGTCACGTGAAGGACTTCTAATACAGGGCTCCAGTGGGAGCCCTGTATTAACAGTTCGTCATGAGACCGCAGACCAGACAGACTACGACGAGCAGCAGTGAGAGCACCGTGGAGGAAAGAAGACTTCAAAGGTAAGTTTATTAAATATTAAATAAGGGTCTGGCATGGCATATGGAGGCTGGCACTAGCATTAGGGGGCAGACATTGGAGGCTGGCACTGGCAGATGGGGACAGACATTGGAGGCAGGCACTGGCAGTTGGAGACAGACATTGGAGGCTGGCACTGGCATTATGGGGGCAGACATTGGAGGCTGGCATTATGGGGGCAGACATTGGAGGCTGGCATTATGGGGGCAGATGAAGGCTGACACAGGCATTTGAGGGCAGATGGAGGCTGACAATTGGGGGCAGACAAAGGCATTATGGGGCAGATGGATAGCATAAGGGGGGCAGATAGGCTGGCACTGGCAATAGGGGGCAGATGGAGGCAGGCATTGGCATTATGAGGGCAGATGGAGGCTGGTACTGGCATTTGGGGGCAGATGGAGGCTGACAATTGGGGAGAGACATTGGAGGCAGGCACTGGCATATAAGTGGGGCAAATGGAGGCTGGCATTGATATTTGGGGGCAGACATTGGAGGCAGGCACTGGCATTATGGGGGAGATGGAGGCTGGCACTGGCATTAGGGGCCAGATGGGGGCAGACATTGGAAGCAGGACAAATAATAAAGAGGCAGACATGGAGACTCAGGGGGAGACATATAGACCCTGGACATAATAATAATAATAATAATAATAATAATAAGGGGTAGATATGGAGGCTGGACAAATAAAAAAGAGGCAGACATGGAGACTGGATAAATAAACAGGGGGGAGACATATGGACGATGGACATAATAATAATAATAATAATAATAATAATAATAAGGGGCAGACATGGAGGTAGGACAAATAAAGAGGCAGATATGGAGACTGGACATATGAATCCTGGACAAATAATAAGGGGCTGGCATATGGATGACAGACCTAATAATAAGGGACAGACATATGGATGGTTGTTAAATAAAAGGGGCAAATACTAGACCCGTTGGTCTGGGCGATGCAAGACACACCCACTTTCTTAGACACGCCCACTGGGTGGTACAAGACACACCCCTTCAACCAAAATGTTGTCCCACTTTCGAATTCTCAATTGTTGGGAGGTATGTTTAGGTACATAGCTTAACTTCTTGTGGTCTTTAAAGACCGCACATAGGTTTTTAAGAAATAGGAGGCGTGTCCATGCAGCCACAGTGGGAAGATAGGTAAAGTGGGTGTAGACTAGGCAGGGAGTTAGTTAAGGTAGCTAAAAATGGGGGTGGTACAGGAAGTGGACTGGAGACATAGGTGTGGATACATGCGTGTCCCATATTTGTAAATGAAGCACCATATTTCATAATGCAAAAAAATTCTCTATATTGACTTGAAATGCTTATGGTGTTAGTTGTGGAAAGAAGAATGTCATGATTTTATGTTCCTTATTTTGGTCAATTTGTTTTTGCCTAGCTGTCATTTTCCATTTCCTGTCATCAGCAGGTTAACTCCAGTCCAAGGTTTTCTGTCTACAGTGTTCACGACCCAGTGCACATAGGGATCAGAGCTCCAGGGCAGCCCTGCTTGTCTTACAATCCTATTCACACCTAATCCTGCAGCTGTTGGCTGAATAAACAAGCTGCTTTTTGTGCTTCTACATAAACTGCTTCTCTGACATCTCTCACTACCTTTACCTTAGGTCTCATATCAGTCTCAGCCTTCTTGTAATGACTGTAATGTATTCCTGAATGTATTTTACACAGGGCCACCAGGTATGCGTTAAAACACACTGTCATAGTATCTTTATATCATATTTATTCATTAAAAAATTTGAATAACTGACCTTCACAAATGTTCCGTGAGCATGTCCAGAGAGGGTGTAAAAAGACAAATGTTTCACTATAGTCCTGCTTTGCCTTGAAATGTCAAGACTACAAAGCAGATGAGGATGAGTTATAAGGACGTAAGTGGCTTGGGTTCTGTCACAAAGTCCAATTCTCCTGTGAGTCCTGGAAAAGTCTGAAATTCATGTGTCTTCTGGTGATTTAATTAATTAATATAGTGGAGCTATATCACAGTCGAAGAAATTGATATATAGCTGGGTACACAGACTGAACATTTCATTAGATGCTAGAACTGTAACAATTTTACCAACCACTGAAAGTTTCGGTGAGCATGCCGTTTAATTCGTACACACTTAAACAAATTACCATTAGATCTATGATAATTTCCCGTAACCCTCTGTACAAACGAATGTGACATCATACATTTAAATGCGTGTGCCACTGCCCACAAAGGTATCCCTGTTGGTGGAACTATCGGCAGAATCATTGGGTAGATGGTAGTGAATGTATACACACTTCCAAATTTGTACAACATTGTTCCATTGTTGTTTATGAATTTTAGAAACTTAGATAACCAAATCAAATGTTTCCATGTGCTTTGGTGCAATAAAGTATGATCAGGGGCGTAGCTAAAGGTTCATGGGCCCAGGTGCAAAAGGTCAGCTTGGGCCCCCCCACATAGAGGCTGTTTGAGGTGCACTACCGTAGTGCCAGTGGAGCGCAGCACACCTCAAAAAACCTGTATGATCAGGTCCACAGAAGACAGATGAGTGACAGGCTGGTGCCCCCAGTATCCCTCATCGTGTGTCCAGTTCCCCCAGTATCCCTCATAATATATCCAGCCCCCCAGCATCCCTCATCATATGTCCAGTACCCCAGTATCCCTCATCATATATCCAGTTCCCCCATTATCCCTCATCATATGTCCAGTACCCCAGTATCCCTCATCATATATCCAGTTCCCCCATTATCCCTCATCATATGTCCAGTACCCCAGTATCCCTCATCATATATCCAGTTCCCCCATTATCCCTCATCATATGTCCAGTACCCCAGTATCCCTCATCATATATCCAGTTCCCCCATTATCCCTCATCATATGTCCAGTACCCCAGTATCCCTCATCATATATCCAGTTCCCCCATTATCCCTCATCATATGTCCAGTACCCCAGTATCCCTCATCATATATCCAGTTCCCCCATTATCCCTCATCATATGTCCAGTACCCCAGTATCCCTCATCATAGGCCTGTGCTGGGCCCCCCTAGCTCAGGGGCCCAGTCGCAACTGCGACCGTTGCGACCCCTGTAGCTACGCCACCGAGTATGATCATATACACACTAATGCACAATATGTTATCAAATAGTCGTTTATTGAGTAATCAGCACAATGCATCGGATTGCATGAAAATACATTAGTGTGTATACTGCTTATGATGACAAAACGTTTAGCACGTTATACACAATATATTAATCAGATAGATGAATGGCAACTGAAAGTCCCACAGATAAAACGACCAGGGAATCCTGCTATATCAAATAAATAGTAACCCGACTGGTATATGGGTAAGTTAGGGCACACACTAAAGTTTTTAGAGACAATTTGACATCTGGTCAGACCTGTAGTAACAAACCTGCTTGACAATATTCCCCACACACACTGCTCTCTTTTTTTCTGTGGA
This sequence comes from Limnodynastes dumerilii, assembly GCA_011038615.1. Taxonomy (NCBI): domain Eukaryota; kingdom Metazoa; phylum Chordata; class Amphibia; order Anura; family Limnodynastidae; genus Limnodynastes; species Limnodynastes dumerilii. Next base: position 108,897 of record WWET01004082.1, read on the forward strand.
TCATTTTACAAACTGTTAAAAAAAAAAATTCTGTTTCATAATATGCTGAGCCACAAGGTGGCGCTGTGCAGATTTATGAATGTGAATTGTTTCAGTGAATATTGTTTTTCAGTACACACTGACATTTATACAAACATTAGGACATCATTGATCATTTAAAATTAGAAGGTCCTATAAAAAACAAATCAGACTATGCAGTGCAGTATCTCAGTGCTCCTCAACCTTTTCTCACTTCAGCACACCTAAGCTCTTCCCAGAATTTCGCAGCACACCAAAAGCAAAATATCCAAAAAACAGCAGGTATTACAAGGTATATATGTACATATACAGAAATTACATTTAATTGTAACTTTTTTTTCTTATAACTAATATTAACTAACTTAGCCAGTAGCCCCATCAGGCATCTGCAGCCTCCCCAATAGCCCACATTCATGTGTCTCCAGCCTCCCCAGTAGTCCCCTTTCATGTGTCTCCAGCCTCCCCAGTATCCTCTATCATGTGTCTGCAGCCTCCCCAATATCCCCTCATCATCCAGTGCTTTTTCTCCTGTTGGAGGCATTGCGCCGCGGCACACTTAGCAACATCTCATGGCACACTGGTGTGCCACGACACACTGGTTGAGAAGCACTGCAGTATCTGACAATTTTGCAGCATCGTTGACAGTACATACTGCAAAGATTTTGGAGCTATCTGACAATTATAGTATAATTGGAATTATACTCGTCAGATAATCATCCAGGGTGTACTCTACTTATGTCTTAATGTAGATCCTTTTTGGCTGTCTTTATTTAGAATAGGCAGACATTTTAGATTTTTTTTTTTAATGGGTGAGTGTGCCGATCGCCATACTCACCCATTAATTTTCGCCACAGACCAAGCGTTAGCTCCAGAGAGGTGAGTAACCTTTCCAGAGACTTTTAGTGTTGGGGGGGGGTTAGGGTTAGGCTCTTAGGAAGTGAGGGTTAGGGCCATAGAAGGGGAAGGTTAGTGTCAGGCTGTGGGGAGGAGGGTCTTAGGGTTAAACTATCCAGAAGGAAGGGTTAGGGTCAGGCTGCAGGGAAGGGAAGGTTAGGGTTAGGGTAATGGAAGGGGAGGGTTAGGGTTAGAATTAGGGGAAGGGTTGCAGACCCTCCAACATGACCCATTCCATTAGGTACAAAATTCTCTGCACCTGAGCCTCCAACTGTCACTCACTCACCTGGTGAACTGATATTTAAAAAACTATTTGTCTCTCCAACAAAGGTGGTTCCCATAGTAACTGACAGTTGGAAACTGAGGAGTAGAGTATTTTGTACCTAATGGAATGGGTCATGTTGGAGGGTATGCGGTTGGGGTAGTGTTTTACACACACCATGTTTGGTGCTCTGGGATCTATTACTATGTCTCATAAAGGCATAAGCAATTCATATCCTAGCCAGTTCTTAACTGGCTGGGAGATAACTGCCATATTGAAATAGGGCTGTTCTAAGCGAGGAGCCACACTCCTTTTGGAGATCAGTACATTCCCCACTCTTGGTAATAGAGGCAGGTAATTGATAGATGTTTAGAGGATATCAATTTGACCCGATGAGGTCTTTCTTTCTCTTCCTTTTCTTAATTATCTTTTTTTTTCATATATTCTCCTTCTCACTTTCTACTTTAATTTCTCTCTCTCTCTCTCTCTTTCTTTCCCTCAATTCTCTTTTCTCTCCCTTATTTCATATAAAATATAAAAATCCAACAGCAGTACCGATAATTTACGGATGCTTCCTGTACTACTAATCCTCTCCCAGTTTCACAACCAAAGCTTGTTACTTAAATTCTTATAATCACATCTGTACCAACCCCTCTCTTTTCTGCTCCCGATTTACCCCACCAGTCTATTTTCAAATGCTACTCTCCCCCTAGCTACTGTTGTTTATATTGCTTAGTTGGAGTGATATATATCCGCACATTTTATTATTTTAGACATTTGCATCATTGTCAATTATGTGGCCAGGAAGATGCATATTAAGTTGTCAACACTGTACATCGTTGTTCTTGTGTCCTGACTTGTCTGCATAAATAAATAATGTAAATAATTAAACCCCTTCTCTGTCTGGTTCAACAGAAACATAAAAATTTTAGACAAAGCTCCTTGGACAGGCTTCATCCACTTTTTGGCCATGACCCATAGACATATGTATCTCCATAGTAGCCTATGGTTGCTCAGACAATCACCTCCAAAGAATCTAGGTAAATATGTGAATGGATGATATGTTTGTGGAATGTAAGCTGTTATTGCTATAGTGTGGTTAGGGTGTATTGCTTTAATGTAAAGGTCAAATGGAGGAGGACTAAGGTAGTTGTTGTAATATGGAGGGGTCATAGTTGCCAAGTCCGCTTATAACAAGCGGAATTGGGCTTATTTTTTTTTTTTCCCTGAGTCGCGGCTTTTTTCTCCTGGCCGCGGGATGCTGTAATTCTTGGAGGATAGGGGTTACTGCTAGAATATTTGCTCCAAAGTAATGACATGCAAAGGGCGAGCATGTGAGAAATGAGAGGGACACTTGGGACAGTAGGCAGAAGATGGTGGCAAGCAGGGCCGCATTAACCACAGAGTGACCAAAGTTGTTGACTCGAGGCCCTCACACACAAAGGGGACCCACACACAGGTTCACACAAAGTGGTCTCCAAGGTAATCACTCTGCCCCCTGGGCCGTAGTCACATAGATCGTGGCTGTCATAGACGAAGCAGCCGCATCAATCACATACACAGTACAGGTTATACGGGAGCCCTGTAGGACCAAGAGTGTTTCTGTGAATGGCGCTGACCTAACTGATGCAGATGCGTCATTCAGGGACACAGATTTGGTACTACAGGACTCCAGTAGGAGACTTGCCTTACCAATACTGTAGATGTGAATGACTCGGCCGCATATGTTAGGTCAGCTAAATTAAAACTGAGTGCGCCATGAAGGAAGGGTGAAGACTACAAAGGTAAGTGAAGAATAGAATAAAAAATAATTTTTTAAGTGGAAATGAGGCACACATAAAACAATGGATAATAGGCACACCTAAAACGGGCAGAAGTGAATGCTGGGCATTCATAAAAGCAGCAGTAGTGGAGCCTGGGCACACATAAAAGGGACAGAAATGGAGACTGGGCACACATAAAAAGGGCAGAAGTTGAGGCTGGGCAAACATAAATTGGGCAGAAATGAAGGCTGGATACACATACAAGGGACAGCAATGGAGACTGGGCACACAAACAAGAGGCAGAAACAGAGGCTGGGCATGCATACAAGGGGCACACAGGATGGCAAAAAGTATGACTTGAGGCATACAGGGGCAGCTAAGGATGACTGGAGGCATACAGTGGCAGGAAAGGATATCTTGAGGTAAACAGGGGAAGAAAAGTTTGTATTGTATGGCAATTTCAAGGATTCAGTCTGTATTTTATGGTGGTAATTTGTTTAATTTTCAATGGGGTGCATATTCAGGGTTTGATGTTATTCAGGGGTCAGATTTTAATTCGGGTTCAAAACCGTAAGGACTGATATTTAATTGGGGATAGATCATTAGTCTAATGTTTAATGGAGGTCAGATCTTGTTTAATGGTTTAACATATATGTACGTATGTTTGTTAATATGCGGCACAGTCTCCCACAGTTTAGTTGCCCAGGAACCCCCACAAACCATAATATGGCCCTGAGGACAGGTAAACAGGACATGTAAAGAACATAAGGAAGAGGAAAACAAACATATTCTCCATAAGACTTGTAGGAACATAGAAAATATTAGATATATATGACAGGAGAATATGGGGAGAAGTGGAGGGATAGAGGGTGGATAGCTCTACTCTATAAGAAAATATTTTCTGTTATACTATACTATATAATATAATGACTACATCTAAAATCCATATGAAGCGCATGTTCGTACTATTCACAATTCCATCTTCAACTAAATCATTCTAAATTAGTTTTTTTTGTTATGTGTTATCCATCCCAATGGATCAACCCACATTATAGTATATTATCATTAAATCATAAAATACAGTAGTTAAAATATCACTGGATAGTAGTGGTATTTAGTGTCAATGGACCAGATCCAGACTAAATAACGACAACTAATTTATGCAGATAATTACAAACATTGAGCTATCACATAGACATGACAGCTTTAAGCAATACAATTAAGAAGGGCACTGATTATCCCAGCAACAAATTGATAACAACTCTCCAAGCCAAACGAGAAAGAGTAATAGATATGCAAAATACAACTTTTAATTGTTCTACAATAAAAACATAGAGAGGCGAAATATTAGCAATATTCAGACAGCATAAACTGTAACAACAGACATGGCTACTCACAAGGGGCTGGATTCAGACTTAGTTAAGTGCTTGAACTTAGTTACTCCTGGGCTAAACCATGTTGATTTCAGGGGGAGTCAAGTTAATTGTATTCTTTGCAAGCAGGGATATATCTTTGAATTGTATACAGCACACAGATACTGACCAGATTTACTATCACACTGTTATTTAGAGTTGGGATAGGAAACATCACCTTTCAACTCTAATACTGTTTGCAACACATGAAATATGACTCCCCTGTAATCAATATGGTTTAGCCCAAGAGTAACTAAGTTCAAACACTTAACCAGGTCTGGATCCAGTCCAAGAAGTACATATCAATGCTGCGACCCTTTGATGAGACTAACTCTGTCCCTAAAAAACATCCCCCATAGCGGCCTCACGGCCCACACTTCACCTATTCCTAGACAGTACAGTGTCCCTGTATAATCCCCTGGGGAACCGGGTCAATTGAAGCAGCAAATTATTCAAAGAACGGAGCCTGTCATGAAGCTGCCACCTCCGGTGCAGGAGGAGGTCGGCAGATAGTCCTAACACGTGTTTCACCTTGGCTTCTTCATAGGAGGCTGTATTCAGGTGCTCTGGTACGTTTCTATTTATCCCAGCATCTGCCAATCATAAATTGCACCTACAATTTGGCAACAGATCAAACACCTGTTCAATAGGAATAATTTTATCCCTACCGGTATTTGGACATAGCGATCCACCACTGAAGGTATACTACTACTTCCACCAGATATCGGGCTGGCCACCCGCACTATAGGTAATCAGTGGGCGGAGAGTAAACTACTGGTACGAGCACTGCATTGTACTGCGAAGAATTGAGACAAGTGGACCTCCTGTCAGCGGGCATTACGGCATTGGAACTAACAGGCGTCTACTGACATTCAACCCAGCAGTCTTTTCAAGAGATTGCCGTGACTGTGTCAAGGGAAGCCTAGTTTTTGCCAACAGACGAAAAGATTGCTATAATTGACGCTTTCTATATTTGACGCTTTGATCGCCGGAGAAAAAACACCTTGCATATACCAAGTTTCTGTTTACACTTGTCTATGATATCGCTGTTATATATATATATGATACATGATTTAATAGTACCATCGATACTCCTACAGGTGCTAATGCTATAAGTGGTGCATAAGCGATTGATTTTAATTGTAGTTGTTACTGTTTTTTATTGTGTTTAATTAAATTAATTTTGTTTATCTAAACCGGTGTAGCAATTCCTTCAGCCATTGTAATAATTATTTTTATAACAGTTAAGTGCCTACTCCAGCGCTGTGTTTTTCTTTTATTATTAAGGTATTACGTACCACCAGAGATACACAAGGAAAAGTTAAGGTAGGGTTTTGAACATGTAAATCAGCTAAGTTACATGCATGCGACGAGAGTGCCTGGGGGACTGCATTATCCTTAGTAGTGCACAACTCGGGTACGCTTGCATATGTAAAACGACCTTAAGTCTGAATCTGTCCCAATGTCTCACTAGAGATACAAAGTGTCCAGCTCCAAATAAAACATATTGTCTGCTAAACAAAACCAGAATTTTGCTAAAAGGACATATATCTTATAATAAACAAACATAAAAACAGTGGCCTGGATCCAGAATTTGAAAATAATAGGAAAACAGGTGATGGGGAAAGCTATTTTGATTTACAGGAGAGGCACATTTTATCTGTTGGAAACAGTATTAAACTTGAGAGGTGATGTTTCTTCACTGCATAATTGCTCTGATTCCTGGTTACAGAACTTCTCTCAGGCTGCACCCACTCTCTGGAATAACCTCCCTCACCCATTAAAACTATCCTCTACTCTCCAATCTTTAAAGCGCTCTCTTAAATCTCACCTCATCAGACAAGCTTATCAAATTTTTCAACCTTCTTAATCTTTATTTACCATATTAAAAACCACTCTGCTTTCCACTTTGCCTTTCAATTACAGTATTAACACAAACCCGCACACTCTCTCTATCTATTCTAAAATTCCCTCATCTTTGTTACTAACGCTGCTGTTCAGCTGAATCATACAGAGCACTTAGCACTTTTACCATGCAACCTGGCTGGTCCATTGTGTGATATAAACCACTTGCCATTATGTATTAAACCCACTGTCCTATAGAGTGTAAGTGTGAACAGGGCCCTCTTACCCACCCAGTCTGTCTGTTACCACCCAGTCTTGTGATAATGATTAATGTTAAATTGTAAAACGCCTCCATAGAGTACCTTTAACTTTACGAGTGTACTTCTGTGCGTATATATGCATGCCGTACGTAGGATTCTAGGTTTTGTTCTATAATCATCAACAATAGCATGATACAGTTCATATGGAAAATCATCATACCCTGTCATACGTTTTTTGATATCTTCCATATTTCTTCCTTTGGAAAATAGCTCATTATTTTATGAAGCAAAATAAAAAATGATTTATTATTTTCATGGATTCTGTTAGGTACCAGTGAGTGTATATTTCTGGTACATGCAACATTTAGTTGTTTACCTGGCATGAATCAATTTTTCCCTCCAGGTATCCTGCACACACCATTCTGTCTGTTACTACATTACTGTATAAGCTGTTGCAGAGTGTTTGATCCATAAGGGCGACTGTAGCTTTCTGTAATACTTCGGGTTTCACTACTAAAAACAAAATTATAACAGTCAAGAGATTTCAAAACATACATTATAGCAGCAACAGAGTTTAACGACTTTAAATGCCAGTATAAACAGCATAAAATAGTCGGTATAGACAGCAAAAAATCTGTGACCCGGATCCAATGTCCCTTTTCTCATAGCTCCAGGCATAGCAGCTTTGGGAATCTGATGCCAGAAGCCGCTGAATCCATGCATAGACTTAACATCCCTTACTACTACCCTAAAACGTCTGTGACCTATTCACATTAGCTAGGGACGGCATGGAGGTCTGGATAGTATGGAGGAAGCTTAGCATATCCTCACTGTAATGTTAGCATGTACTGTTAAGGGGTTGGTTAAGCTCTTAGGTACGATTTACCATTACCCACCCCAAGGGTGCAGGGCATGGAAGTGCTGTATGTGGGAGTGGAGTGTTCTCGCACATACAGTACTTAGGATCATACTGCAGTTGTGGAGGTGTTGCGTACAATAGCAATAAGTCTTGGTCCATTAGCTATAAGTTTTACTGTGAGCGAAAAGAGAAAAATAATTAAGCAAATATTTAGTTTTAATATTATCATTATAATCCCAAAGCATCTATCACATAGGGCCATATTCACAGATCCGTTAGTTAAAGGTATGCAATTATATGCACATACTTTGCAATGCAACACCCATGACACTCCACTCACACGGACGGGTTTTCGGTGATTTACACCTTCATAGGGCACCCTTATCTCTACATGTGCATTTACGTGCGTATAATACTTACATGCATGCGTATGTAACTAACTGCATCCTCAAATGGTCATTGAAATGCCTCCCCCCACCCACTTTTACGTAACTTTGTCCGTACGGATATCAACCACGCCCCTCCACCTGTATGTCCCCAAGTGTGATTCACACGTACGTGCCTAATGGACTTCCGTGCGTAAATTCAATGTAAATAGTGTAAATAAAGTTACTACGCATGCGCAGTTCATCCGAAAAATACGCATGGAACTCCAGGCAAAAACGTATCTGTGAATATGGTCCATAGTCCATAAAAAATTTATCTTTTCATAAAAACATTTATCATAATATCAAATCTAGATTTAAAAATATATATTTGTTTAAGATTATGCTTTAAACACATTGCAATGTGACTGAGTTCCTGGGAGACCTGCCCCCACTCAAAAATATTCCCTTTAAAATATGATTATGCAGCATTGGGTGGAATGGCTGGAAGCACCTTATAGGAGGCCACTGGCACAGAAGTGGATTTGCAGCGGAAAACAATATTCATTATAAATTAATTTAAATAGTAAATATTTCTATAATGAATGGCAAGCATGTTATAAAGGTGATTTGGTGTATTATTTGAATCAAAACATATATTAATTCAATGGCATAGCCTGAACCAAGGAACAAATACACTGGAGCATTTGTTAGGACAATTACTAATAACTGTGTTATATATTTATTTAATTTAAACCACTTTCTAAACAAACTGACAGTAGATGCTTAGGTTATATTGCTTTAATCAGTTAATATTGTAACACTTTGTGTAACTTACAGTTATCCTCTTTAAGATATCCCCATCCAGTGATTATGCACTTCTTGCCCATAGGGAAGACATGAGTGGAGGCTGGGAGGCAGATTGGTTGGGTATATTTATTGAATCGTAGTTCAGAATCCAATTCTAACACAGCCACATCATAATCAGCTGTATCTGGGTCATACGATGGGTGTTTAACAATGCTTTTAATGGACGCTTTTACTGTGCTGCTGTCTGTCCCACTCAGAGATGTTGATCCTATGTAAGCTACCCACACAGCTGGATCCTGAAAACTGCAAAATATTCAGAAACATTAGGATAACATTGATGAAAAGCAAATAACAACTACATACATACAGCTACAGCATAGCACACAGAAGACCTGGTGCTTTCGACAGGATAGCAACAATATCTAGAAATATGGGACCTTAAGAGTAAATTTGCGAATGTACCTAAATATACGCACGGACGAGATCCGTAAGAGAGAGCGATTCAGAGATGCTACAAAATGAAGTTAACCACATGCCTAGTCTCGGAACGGATCTCTAAGTGCGTGGATTTAAGTGTAGATGTGTTTCCTTAATGTGAATTACATGAAGGCCATCTAGATACTTAAAGTTAATCAGCATTCACTTATCCATAACTAAACGAAAATGTTGATTAACTACTCGAAACTTCTTTGTATTTATCTGTAGACTATTATATTACTATGAAATATATTTGTGTGGTTGTTTTTTGCAAATATAATAATGCAGCATTGTAAGTAATGTGCCTGGGAGCAACAAGCTACTTGTATAATGCAAGCTAATTGCTGTTTATAACTTTTTACAACTGTTTTCATTTATTATTTAAAAATCATGTAATCACCTTTTTCTATAAAACATTAATTTAATATTTTATGTAATAATTTAGAAATGTTTTCTGGAATGATCCAGGTCGAATGGCATTAAACACATATATACAAGATGCATAAGCAAGCACCAAACTATACATAAATCAACTTAAGAGTGGTAGAGTGCTACCTTATAATTTTCCATGCGTATATTTACTTCCGCAAGGCACTCGTACTTGTGAATCAGTCCTAACCTAAGAGAAACGCCCATACTGTACATTAGTAGCCTGTGTGCTGCTCATTTGCATTTAGCGTCTTGCCCCTCTAGTCATGCATGCGGGACTCATTCCATGCCAATGTGTGAATCATTTGGGATGCCATTACCCTTGCTTGTACAGACATACAATCTGTGGACTCTACCTTAAAATTTCCGTGGCATCTTCACATTAAATGGAGACAGTGCAAAAGTTTGGATAGAACAGAGGGGGTTAACTCTGGATTCAGATTGGTCATGGGAATCAGGTGTTTGCGGATGCTGTTAGCAAAATGTGAGCATTTCCAATTCTAGCGATTGGAAAATACCCCTGTGTCATAAGCCTGGTTCCCATCAGTGTTTACCATATTGAGCTTTGGTACTTTAAAATCTATCTATCTATCTATCTATCTATCTATCTATCTATCTATCTATCTATCTTATCTATCTATCTATCTATCTATCTATCTATCTATCTATCTATCTATCTTTTAATAAACATATTTAGCATTTTTGTTACTTCAGAGGGCTATGTTTTCCTTAATTACCCCCACCCCACAAATCAGGCATCATAATAAGATCAGATGTACTTACTCATTGAAGCAGTGGGCTGCAGAGACCAGCCACTTGGCATTTATGATGGTGGCTCCACAGAAATGCTCATTGTTCTCCCTTAGGCTGACCTGCCATGGGAACTCTCCCTTAGAAGCATCTGACCCACCAACAATTCGGTTTGACTTTTTCATTGCAGGTCGAGTTCCACAATCTTCAGAGTAAGAAAGAAGAAAGACATAATTAAAAGGATAAAGTATTGGATGCCTCAACATGTAAAGTTTGCATTTGACAATATATATAAAATCCTTCAAAGATCCAACTTGAGGTAATATACAGTCAGCGGCCATTTTATTAGGTACAACTTTCTAGTGCTGGGCAAAAGACCTTTTTTTCTGGAATAACCTGAGTCACCCTTAGCATGAATTTAACAAGGTGGCAGGAGCACTGCCTGACAGATTCTGGTCCATATTGACAGAGGGATTCCATCATCACACAGTTATTTCACAATTGTCGATTATATATCCATGATGTGAATCTCCCATTTTAATACTCCTGACAGGTACACTATTAGATGGAAAGCTTGGGACTGTGGAGGCTATTGATGTACAATGAACTTATTGTCATGTTTATGAAACAAGATAGAGATCATCTGTGCTATGTGACATGGCACATTATTGTACTAGAAGTAGCCATTAGATGATATGATAAGAGATGCACTTTGGCAGCAACAATACTCAGATGGTCTGTGGCATTTAAGAAATACATAAGTGGAAATAGGAGGGCTAATCCTTGTTTATAATCTTGTTATTGCAGGAGAAATTGGGGTAGATCCAGAACTACGTGTGCCGTACGTTTATTCGCGGAGCGTATTTTCGTGCACGTAAGTTCGCTACACTCCCCTCGGAACACCCATACGTACGTATTTTGTCAAGATACGCTACCCAAACCCTACCTTAACTTTTTCCAATGTAAACCGCTGTCATACACACGCGTACGTATGGGCTGAACGAATTTACGCAGCTAAGCACGCCCATACTGTACACTTTAAATACCACCCCCTGCCTACTTCACGTATTTCAGACGTATTTTGGACTCACGTAAAATTGGCACGCCCACACGTAAGTATTTCCGTGACACATACGTGAATGGCCCCGTGACACAGAATGGCCCATACGTTCACAATTACGCTACGTGAATGTGCGTATTTTCTATGGTGCGCATGCGCACTGCGTTCTAAACTGCAATTTTACGTGTCCGCCACGCGTAAATTCGCTTCGACGCGTAGTTCTGGATCAGGCCCATTGTGATTTGTGATGCTAGGCCAAGTTTTCCAATTGTCAGCTGTCCATGTTTGGTAAGATTGGGCTCACAGAAGACTTTGATTTCTGTTCTTAGTAGAGTGGGACATAAAGTAGTCTACTCTTAAGTGCACTTCAAAATTTTATGTGTTGTATGCTCATGGATGATCCTGTAAATACTACTTTTGTAACAGAGCTTTAAAATGACTGGCTACATGATATTTAATCACCTGCATACCAGTCAGCTTGAAATAGCCAGGCCATTGTGTGGAAACAGAAAATATTAAAGCATATTTGCGAATATTCGCATATTAATCGCTATATAGTTAGAGACAAAGAACCGCAAAAGTGCGGGAAATCGGTAACGCATACGCACGTGCGCGTGCATTTCCATGCTCGTACACACTTTCGCAGGCTTTGTTAAATTCGATATTAAAGTAATAAGACATACATTTACACGCAAATAAACACACAGGGTTTGTTAATATAAAATGTACTAAAATGTTCCCATTTATTAAAACAGTGCTTTATCTCTACAGACGGAGTAAACAGGAGAAAATCGCCAAACAGCTTCTGAATGGACTTTATATGTATTGTTTAGACTCATAGGGTAGCTTAAATCATAACCCATAATGTTAGCTAGACGCTAATAAGACCGCATGTTTGCGGCAGTAGTTATGCGCTATGCTAGATTAGAGTATAAAATGTGTATGAATGAAGGATATGCAGATGACCCTCCAGGAGGAGTGGAAGACCCCAGGACCAATGATGACCTAGGAACCACCAAGAGGATTGAGATCCCTCCAATCAAGCAGAAGATCGGCTACGCTACCCATGTATGGACATAAAAGGACTTTGTTTTTGGACACTCACTCTCATCTTTTCCTGAGAAGACGTCTGGACTGATAGTCTTAGCCATCCTGGTCGGCTGCGCTGCGTGAATACTGTGTTGTTGTAACTTGCTGTTAACCTGATTCTGTTGAGTAAAATCTGTTGCGTAAGTTTGAACTAACATTCGCCTTTGTGCTATTTTTCGCAGTTTTAGCGGTTTTTAGCGGTTAATTACGTACTGATCTACGAGGGTACTTTTTTGGGGTACACGGATTCCACAAATCATTTGTGCAAATGTATTACTGTATGTAAGCGTGTGCTCTGATTGGATGCTAGGAACTGAATGACAGTGATTCTGATTCTCTGCTATTGTCTGTCTGTATAAAGCATCACTTCTAGGACTGAACAGACTTATGATTGGCTGGAACCACAACAAAATATCCAACTGTTCCATCTGAATGTGACTATAACAATTAGATTACACTGCATTCCACCCATAATACCTTCCCTATGGAGAGACATTGGGCCGGGTCCAGACCTACGGGTGCCTGAGGTCATTACGGCCGTTCTTGGAGCGGGAAGTGTACGCCCCCTGCACTCCCTGCTCTCGCAAGTAAATCTGGACACTTACATGTCCACATTCCTACCTTAACTTTTACCATCACGTATACGGCCTTACACCTGATCGTAACGGGGCTTCCCCTGCCCCGTCCCCTCATTAGCATGTCTAGCTCCGCCTTCATGGTAGAGATACGACATGCGTAAAGGGAGGAAAGACCCCTTTTTTCGTAAGAGCCAGCGTACGTAACATTTGCTACATACGCCGACCCTTACGACGATGTAAGAAGGATGTGTGCATGCGCACAACCTTCAAAACAGGGAAAGTATGTAAGTGACGTGCGTAATTTCACTAACAGACGACCTGAGGATCTGGGACATTCTCTGCACACAAGGCAGCTATTACTGTGACACACATCTTGCCCAATAAGACTTCACTTATGAACCTTCCAAAGCCTCCTTAAAACTCCCCTCTTCAGACAAGGTAAAGGGAATCCTCCCCTTCCCTCTTACTCTTCTTATAAGCAATGAATCATCTCTGTACTTCTCAATGTCACTTTTACAAAGTTTACATAATGCCAGGGGCGGATTGGTCATAGGCCTTTCCGGGAAATTTTCCGATAGGCCGAAGCACTTAGGATGAATATGGTAACGGGCGGCCGCGAGCACGGCAATCAGCAATCAGCTGTTCACCGCTGGGCTATGAAAGAACTAGGTCTTTCTTATTTGTCCCACCCCTGACGTCACCGCGCCGTGCCTGTGCGCGTCTAATTCCATTTCAGATGCACACTATTGTATGCAGAATAAGCTGCGCCTCAGGAATCAGGAGCATTGTTGGTGAGTCTGCCTGGAGAGGAGTCCAGCTCTCTTGAGGTCATTGACCAGGTCCCCCCGTGTAGTTCTGGGCTGATCCCTCACCGTTCTCAAGATCATTGAGACCCCACAAGGTGAGATCTTGCCCCAGGTTGAGGGAGATTGTCAGTGATCTTGTATTTCTTCAATTTTTTTTTATAATTGCGCAAACAGTTGATCTCTTCTCACCAAGCTGCTTGCCTGTTGTCGAGTAGCTCATCCCAGCCTTGTGCAGGTCTACAATTTTGTCCCTGGTGTCCTTTGACAGCTCTCTGGTCTTGGCCATGGTTGCAGTCTGACTGTTTGAGGGTGTGGACAGGTGTCTTTTATACAGATAACCAGTTCAAACAGGTGCCAGTAATACAAGTAAAGAGTGGAGGATAGAAGAGCTTCTTAAAGAAGAAGTAACAGGTCTGTTAGAGCCAGAATTATTGCTGGTTGGTAGGTGTCCAAATATTTATTTTCCACAAGAATATATAAGTAGTTTTAAAATCATACAATGTGATTTACAGATTTTTTGTACAGATTCTGTTTCTCACAGTTGAAGTGTACCTATGATGGAAATTACAGACCTCATGTTTTTAAGTGGTACAACTTGCACAATCGGTGGCTGTCCAAATAATTGTCCAGCTGTGTGTGTGTATGTATATGTATGTGTGTATAGATACAAAAGTGTGTGTGTGTGTGTGTATGTATGTATGTATATATATATATATATATTTATATATTATTATATTATCTTTTTTAATGGTTTGTTTTGTACAGACATTCTTCTTTTGGATTGTGCGATGATGTACCTCACATTGCAACTGTGTTGGGTTAGTTTTTACTTTAGATATTTTATTTCATACACACGTGTTTTTTTTATTTTATTTTTTTTATAGAATACAGTGTGCATTAGTCTTTGATTTCTGGGTGCTCTCAGTTTGCAGCATTGTTGTCTGTTACACGTTGCAGGAGAAATCCTAGCAGCCTGTGAAGTTCCCTGTCTGGGTTCTATGTGCCTGGTTTCCCACATCTGATATTTAATCAAGTAGGTCTGCTTGAGTTCTGCAGCTGATTGGTGGGTTGTACTTTAAATAGCCTTAAGCTGGGAAGCCTCATTGTCGGCTATAGCGTCTGGTGTTCCTGCGTTTGCCTGTGTTCTGATTGTGTTCTCCTGCCTTGGATTTCTGCCCTGAGTTCTCCTGGGGCCGAATTTACTTCGTTTTGCTGAAAATCCCCAGAGTTTGCTATTTTTACTGTCGATTTCCAAATCTCAGATTTACAAAGGCAAAACAGTCCATTATATTGCCGTAGATGGTGTATGTTGAAAATCGCTGTAGTTGATCAAATTCTGGTGATTTTTTTTCAATGTGTTACATAGAAATCTCATATTTACTAAGGGGAGAGTGTGTAAAATCACTATAGATTGCCTTCAAAATCACCAGAGTTAATAGAGGTGGGTCTGAGTGCAGTTTGAAGAAATTACTGGCAATTGGTCTGCAGTTAATGATGTTGCCTGTAACAGTGTGATCTCCATGGCTAACAGATGCTGAATATTTAGAATTAATTCAATGTCTTACCACATATTGGGGCTGATTCAGAGTTGCGTGTTATCGCAGTGCGGACGCGCACAAAATTATTTAAATACGTGCTGACCGTTAAATATTAACAAATGGGAGAAACCATTTCTATTACAATTCAAATTTTTTTTTATTAAAAGCGTGTAATGTTAAACTAAAGTAAATGCTATCAATGTTGATTGAAATCTATTTTTGTAAAATATTTTTATTTGTATTAATATGCATAAATTATACACAAATGGTACACTGTATAATTTAATATATGATATTTATTGGGTCATTTTTTTATTTTTTTTTGCAAGATGCGCTTTTTACAGCTTTATTGGATATTAATCTTAATGTGGATTTATGCTATGAATGTTCTAAAGGAAATAGCATGAGGGTAATGTGCCCATGCGCAATGTCATGCGCACTTCCAGGTTTGCGCTCCCTGAATGGCAAACGCCATTTCCATATTTAGATTGCGATTTTAGGCAAGATGAGGGCTGCTGCATTCACTAAAAGTGAATTAAGGCAGATGGTAGCTATTATGAGGTAGTGAGGGGGCCATACACCCCCAATTCTGTCAAATGACATGGATATCGACGCATTAGGCATGCATTACGTGCAAAATATGGATCACACCAAACAACCCACAGATACATCTCCGAAAACAACAACCAGACCTGCTGGCCAGTCTTCGGAGACAAGTCCAGAGGAGAAGGAGGCGTAGGAGTAATTTAAAACCATTTTTAAATATACATTATACCAAATCTACATTTCAAATTTATATGACAAATCATTTTTTATTTGGAATAACAATTTCCAGGTGTTTAAAAATGTATGAAATTAATTGTGTACAATATCAAAGATTAATAAATATTGTCAACAATACTTCGGTCCACATTCAAATATCTTTGCTCCACCATTCAATGTGTTGTGAAGGTAATGTTGCATATTTGGACAGACTAATTTTTAAATGCGCCACATCGATGTATGTCTAAAACTCAGCTACCCTAATAAAGACATGTCAATTTAATAAGCTAATGTTTTCACGTCTATTGCTGCGCATATTACTAATTTATTCGGGCCCAGTGTTTTTTTGAATGTGTGTGTCTCACGATTAATGTTATTTTATTGTGTTTTTGAACTTCAAGCATTTATGTTGTATATACTCCATTACATGATGTTACATAAATTTTGTTATCCCACCATTTAGGAGCAATACAGCAACTTGCTGAGGAGCATGACCAGGAGGAGGTTAGGCCCCAGCTTCTGAAGCCAGTTGAGGAGGAGGAGGAGAATTCGGCAGAAGATGAGATGCTGGCGGCCGAGGATGAGCCTGCTCCAGGTGTGAAGAGTGTGGTGGAAAAGGATCAGAGGGTGGCGGAGGAGGAGCATGAGGAGGAGGACAACACTGATACTGACCTTCAGCCGCTTGTGGAGGAAGACAGTGTGGTTGAGGAGGAGATGTTGCCAGTGGAGGAGATCGATGAGGAGGAGGATGAGGACACTGGTCATGACAGTGTGCCTGAAGAGGACATGGTGGGGGAGGAGGAGGAGCAGCATCCAGATTATTTACTTGTCATAGTAAAGGAGGACGATGATGCGGAAAGTGATTTGGGAGAGAAGACTGCTATGGCTGAGCCCACCCAAGCGGAGCAAGGTAATTGTTGTTCTACATTTTTTATTACATTTCCTGAAAAATATGTTAATTACAACATTAACATTGTGTTTTCATTTCATTCTCAGACATTCACATCAGTGAGGAGGATCGGCAATATCGCTGTAAGACCTACATCCAAATGGCCAGACACACTCAACAAGGTGATGGATGGCCTTCAAGAGCTTGGCGATATATTAGAGTTGTTAGAAAATGTAGTCTAGTTTTAATTATATGTTAAATTGTGTTACATTGTTATTTATATTATATATTTTGATATAAAAATGTAATTTTTCAAATCAACATTTGTGTTTCTTTACATGTTGGTTGTAAAGTGGTATTTGAACAATGGGCACATCAATTAGACACACACAAATGTGCACATAATACTTGACAACATTATAGCAATTGTAATATAAAGAACACTACAAAATAATCACATACCATGAAAATGCCAAATCATGCAAAAATTATTTTGCAGTTCTGCAGGTAGTAAAATTGAGGGATTATTTAATTCCTATGGAGCTCTAAAAGTTTAAAAATCACATTAGTTCACAAAGTAGCAGACAACCTAGAAACAATAAGAAACATTAGACATACACACATATCTACATTGAATCTGATTAATAATGTACATAAATACATTCTTTAGTATGTTCCTAAAAAGTAATTTAAGATATATTATACGTATTATACAATAATGTGTAAACATTAATTGGTACTTATACATTGTACGCAAAGTTGTATAGATATGTGAAGTTTTGTTTTTGGAGGCGATCATTACTAAAATATTGATTTTGTATAGTTAACAACATAACACACAATACTTCATACATATTTTGGCCTTAGAACACTTGTTTAAAGCTTAGTCTTCTTTGAACAAATATCAACACTACTTACTTACCAGTAGAATGTATAAACAACAAAAGCATTTTGTTGATAGAACATTTTAATATATTTTTGACTCACTATTACCAAGAATATGTGGTCACATGATAACAAACATCACAATCAACATACGTGATATACATCAAGAAATTTTATTTTTAAGAACCATAGAGTATGTCCAAAAAACACACAATAACAGAAAAAAACATATTTTTGATACACAAAAACTTACACAATTCTCATCAAAAATTGTTTCATATGTGGTCCTGATTCATAGTTTAAATAATTCTGATTAAACAAAAGAATTAAGTGTGTCCTTGTTCAAACAACAGTTTATCATCATGGTTTGAAATTTGTAGAAATAGTTGTCAGTTTGCATCTGCATGTATGACAGAAAATAAATTTTGTCCCAAACAAATATTTTTAAATAATGGCATAATAATATAAAATATTTTGGTAAAAAATTCCTAATATAAACAACATACCTTGTATTGACACGTCATTAATCATTAATCAAAAGTTCATTGTTAAATGTTTGCTACACTACATACATTTTACACCTGTTGGAAAATATTCTTTTTTTTTGGAGCACATGGCACTAATTATTACCTCTATCTTAAACATGGTCACGCATACTAATTAGCAAAATAATCCCTTAAAAATACACAACTATGATGTATTACAAACACAAAACATTAGCTACAACCAAAACAATTTCTACAAGACAAACCTTACACTTTCATTACTGTTGTGTACTGTTTGAAAGTTTACTCTGCACCAAAAAAAACATGTGCCAAGTGTATCAAACACAAAAAACATAATGAAATTCAAGTGTTCATCAAGATTATTTAGAACATCAACTTAATCTGGCTGTGATGACACAAATGATTTTAGATATCTTTAAGAGACATACTAAAAAGACAATAATACATTAGGTTCTAAAGGCACGTGTTCAATGACATGTAACTTTACATGCATGTGGAAATGTATCACATTACTTCCAGCCCAAACATTTAACTCTTTAAACAATTTACAACCTACTAATTTCAGGTTGCAGAGGGGGCAGTGATACAAATAATAAAAATAGCTGCTCCCCAAACCAAGAAGTGTTGTGTGGCCAGTCGATAATGGCAGATCTTATAGCCTCAGCAACTAATGGAAAAGAAACCATATAAACATATCTAAAAATAATAATAAAATAAAGAATAGGAGATTTATAATGCAACCTCTCAGAGCAATGTGTGCAAATACTAGGAGCTTAGGAAATAAGATCCCTGAACTAATTGCAATAATGTCAAGGGATAATCTGGATATTGTGGGAATCACAGAATCATGGTGTAATGAAAATCATGACTGGGACCTAGGTATACCGGGTTATAATTTATTTAGGAAGGATAGAGTAGGGAATATTGGAGGAGGCGTGTTAATGTATGTTAAGGAAGGGTTAAATTCAACTTTAATAGGGAGTATTGGAGAAAAAAACTGAGGCGCTTTGGGTAACCAAAGAAACCCAGGGTGTTATTCTTCGTACTGGAGTGATATATAGGGAACCAGGGCAAGAGGAGGAAATGGACAATGTTCTATTGCAAGACAATGGAATTAAAAGGGAGGTAATAATCATGGGAGATTTTAATCTACTTAATGTAAACCGGAGTGAGTCTCAGCAAGCTCCACTAGAAGTATGGACATTTTCAATTCATTACAGGGAGTGTCCCTTAAGCAACTGGTGATTGAGCCCACTTGCAAAGAGGTCATCTTAGATTTGGTACTGGTGACAGCATCTCAAAAGTAAGTGTGGGTGAGAACCTAGGACCCAGTGATCATCAAGCAGTATAGTATAGTATAATGACTGGGAGAGGAGCGTGCCACACGAAAACGAGGGTGCTAGACTTTAGGAAGGCAGAGTTTGTAGAAAGGGGGACATTTTCAATTCATTACAGGGAGTGTCCCTTAAGCAACTGGTGATTGAGCCCACTTGCAAAGAGGTCATCTTAGATTTGGTACTGGTGACAGCATCTCAAAAGTAAGTGTGGGTGAGAACCTAGGATCCAGTGATCATCAAGCAGTATGGTTTAGTATAATGACTGAGAGAAACGCGTCCCATACAAAGACAAGGGTGCTAGACTTTAGGAAGGCGGATTTTGTAGAAATGGGGAAATGTGTAAGTGATTCTTTGGCAGAGTGGAGGCACATAACAGGAGTACAGGAGCAGTGGGGAAATTAAAAAAATGTATTATTAAAAGAAGCAGACTTTTGTATAAGGAAGGTTAGGAAAAACCCCAGAAAAAGAAAGCCAACGGGGTTTACAAAAGAGGTAGCAATTATAGTGAAAGCAAAAAAGATGACCTTTCGGAATTATAAGCAAACTCAAAATAATGTCAGGGAGAAGTAGTCTGCAAAACATAAGGAGGCTAAAAAGGTTATCAGAACAGCAAAGGCACAAACTGAGGAAAAACTGGCCCACTTGATACGAAAAGGGGACAAAAGCTTTTTTAGGTATATAAATGAAAGGTGAAAAAATAAGGAGGGTATAGTAAGTCTCAAAACGAAGAGTGGGACTCTTGTTGAAGGTGAAAGGGCTATGGCAGATCATCTTAACAAGTATTTCTGTTCGATATTCACAAAAGAAAGAGAAGGGAAGGGCCAGCTTTTAAACGGGAAGACTATTAATACAATGGGGGAAATTACTACTACTTTCACTGAGGAGCAAGTATTAAAAGTTTCAAAGCTGAAAGTGGACAAATCGAAGGGACCAGATGGGATACATCCGAGGATTCTAAAAGAGCTTAGAGGGGTGCTGGCAAAACCATTAACTGAATTATTCAATCAGTCACTGATAACTGGGGTTGATTCCAGAGGACTGGAAAATAGCAAATATCATCCCTCTGCATAAAAGTGTAAGTAGGGAAGAAGCATCAAACTACCGACCAGTGAGTCACATCAGTAGTAGGGAAATTGATGGAAGCACTGTTAAAGGAATAAATTTTACAGTATCTTAAATCCAGCAACTTACAGGATCCCAAGTAGCATGGATTCTCTGGGGAAAGATCATGTCAAACAAATCTTATTGAATTTTTTGACTGGGTCAGTAAAGTATTAGATAAAGGGGGAGCTGTAGACATAGCTTATCTAGATTTTAGCAAGGCTTTTGACACTGTGCCACATCGCAGACTGTTAAATAAGCTGGAAACTTTAGGATTGGACTTAAAGATTGTTGCATGGATACAATCTTGGTTGCAGGACAGACAACAAAGGGTTGTAGTAAATGGAATCCCTTCTGGGGATGGCAGGGTAACCAGTGGAGTACACCAGGGTTCTGTACTTAGATCAGTGCTATTTAATATCTTTATAGGTGATATTTCCTGTGATATTGAGGGGAAAATATGTCTTTTTGCAGATTACACAAAGTTATGTAACAGGGTAGACACACCAGGAGGGGTACAGAAAATAAGAGATGATCTAGATAGACTGGAGGAATGGTCAAGACTGTGGCAACTGCAGTTTAATGCCAAAAAAGCATGCACTTGGGGCACAAAGACCCAAAAGCTCAGTATATCATGAATGGCACTCCATTAGAAGCTACTGAGGAGAAAAGGGATCATTATTTCAAAGTTATAAAAAAGGAAGCCTGTTGGATGACTTGAGGGAGGTGAACGTTACTCCAAAATTTTACTTTATTCTCAACATTTGGTGACCTGACTTTTCTACAAACCTATAAAATTGGTATCTGGTATTGGAATAGCTTTTGCGCCTTTTGTGAATAAATGGATTTCTTTTCAATATAAATTGCACGAGTACTCGGAGAGGAATGTGCTGCTAACTAGGATTGTGCCTTAGTGAGCTCTACTCCTCTTTGACCAATTTAGCAGTGTAACAAACTATCGTTTAGTGAAAATGCCTCCTACTTCTCCAAAGACATGTTGGATTATTGTGTCCTGCCATTAGACCACTGGCCAACACATAATTGTATGTAAGTCTAATAAAAGTATCAATAGATGTATTATTAACAGGTGGATCAAATTTGGACCGTGGTTTAAATAGACTTGAAGAAAGCTATTCACTGTTTTTTTTTCTTGTTTTTTTTTTGTTTTTTTTTACAAGAAAGAGTCCTTGTGTTTCAGCAATCTTTTTTTTTTTTTTTTAAATTCTACAAATTTAAATGGGTCTGGTTGATAAAATTTGACAGAGCATCTTTCTCAATACTGTCATCTTGGATTGCATGGGATTGTAAAATAAAATATTATACACTGTTTTTTTCTTGTTGACTGTCTGTTTTTTTTGTCTCATTTTTCTGTGTTTGTGCTGCTTGTTTCATTGTTGTCTCTTAAAAAGATACCTATTTTGACCTCTCTCTAATAGATCTATCAGAATCACTTACTGAGCTAGCAGATCTAGGTCAGTAAGTAAGTGATTAGACATATTCTTTTTGTGACACTGAAAATGATCTCTTGGGCAAGAGCTAGAGGTGTTTAAGATAGACTTTATTATACTTATAGTCTTCACTAAAATTTTGTATTTGCATCTTTTGAATACCAGTATCTTAAAGCACTGTAATGTGTTTTGCAACTTAGTGGCCCAATCAACAGATTTATCCCCAGACAATAAAGGTGTTGCTTTTGTTTTCCTTTCTTTAATTTCACATTTAATTTGTTCAGCATCTGAATTAAGCTTGTCTATTAGCATCAGATCCAATTAGCATTGGATTAGGATCTGGCAAAACTGTTAGCAGAATGATTTATCATTCCTGCCAATCATGGGCTCTTGGTAAATCTCTCTCAGTATATAAACACCATGGCATATTACCATTTTTGTTGAGTAAAGATATATTAAATATAATATGATAGTTAAAAATGTTCATATTTGTTATAGAACTTCAGCCTTAACTGAGAGGCATAAAAAAGAGAATACCAAATAGAGGTGAAGAAAAATATCTATATCCCTCAAATCATAATTGTTCTTGAAATACTCCTGAACGTGCAACATATAATTAAATGTGGGAGAGGTGAGACCGATACCAAAACCTGCTTCCTTTCTCCCACACCAGGAGGCTGTATATCCTCCACAAAAAGGGTTTGCAAAACTAAAATGTGTTGAGGGGAAAAGGCTCTGGTTCACTAACCAGGTAAGTTTATGCACCACTATACGCACTAGATATTGAATGCAAATATCTTGATCTTTTACTGGGAGAGTGGTTCTTCAAATTACCTCAGAAATAGAAAGTCAGTAAGCACATAGGGCCTGATCCAGACCTACGCCCGCCGCCGCTAGGACGGTGGGCGTAAGCGTAAGATCGGCTGAAAAGCCAATCTGCGCATGCGCCGGGCAGATGTTGCCCGGCGTAACTATGGCAACGCCCGATCGCTGGAACAGCGTAGGGACGTCCCTACGTTAAGGATAGTGAAGGTGGTCGGGTGGAGGTAATATAATGAGGGAGGGAGGGAGGGCTTAGTGGTAGTACGCTCGTGTGCAAATGTATTACCCATTGCTTACGCCGGCTGAAGTTAGGGTATCCTTCAGCCGGCGTAAGTAATGGGAAATACGCCCGCACAGGGGGAGTGTCGGAGAGAGTGGATGCCGATACGCTGTGCTTTAGTAAGCACAGTGTATCGGCGTAGGTCTGGATCAGGCCCATAGTCATTACATATAAACATAGTCATAAGTATACGAAGAATCATAATCATAATTCTGAAAAAACAGGTTAGCCTTTACATCAAATGTTAAAAGAATGACAGTGTTCGTATCCAGAAAGTGTAGTAAGAGGTCAGAAGCCACAATAACCTGGGTAGTGGCAAAATGAAAATGTCCTGATCAACCTAGTGCTAAATCCTGGAAAGCAAGAACTGCTGATAAGCCGATTTCCAAACTGGTGTCGGCGGTGTTCATAATGCAGCCTTTAAACAGACTTTTCGGAGCGTGGTTATCGTAGGAGGAGACAACTGATAATGATGCCATTCATACAACTGTGTGTGCAGCCAGTGTTGCTCTCTAAGCCTAATATAAGTGTGGTGTTTAATCCTCCACCTGTCAGCTCATAAAGGTCTATTGATATATAACATTCAGAAAATAAATAAGTATATACAAAAATGTCTTATAGAATGGATGCACACCAGAGACTTTAAGTATAAATTAAGTAGTTTATTTTAATGAATGATATTACATCACATTAATCTTAAATAAAGAGCATTTTTTTCTGATGTTTTAATCTTCAAGAGGGAGATTTTCATCAGGGCACAGATAACAGAAAAGGTAAAGTTAGATGAAGAATGCAGAACAAAAGCAGCTATAAATAAAGAAAAAGGGCACAATAACTGACCATCACCACACAATCACAGCTGTCTGCTAAAGCCTGAAAGTTGTCTGACAGCTAAGCTGTCAAGAAGCATTGCTAGTAAACCACTCTGACTCATCCAGTGCCAAGGCCAGCGCGTTCCTATGGAAACGGGAGATGCACTACTCGCCGCATCTATCGCTCATCAGTGTGGTGCTGGTGGTGCTAGAGGCAAGAAAAGGAGAGCCAACCAGCAAATAGTAAAAAAGAAGTGGAAATAAAGGCCAGAAATAAATGACTATAGAGACAATAAAAAAAATATAAAACAAGGATAGTAGAGATCATGGGTGCAGCATATTGGAAAAATCCTGGAAGAGTCTTAATATGCAAAAAAAGAAAAAGTGAGAATTAGAAATAAACAGAGGGGAGGCATGAGAATCCACCAGTGCACATGAGTCAAACATTGACCAAAAGGTACTAAAGTACAAAAAAGAATACATATAACAGATCTGGCATAAACTCATGAGTCACTAGAAGATACAGAATTAAAGGAAACAGTTCAGGGGTAGATGTTCATTGAGGCCTTTGGGATGTAGCATATGCATAGTGTGAATCCAGTATGTTTCTCAGGGCGAGAGGGTTCTGTCCCCCCATCTGAGGGGCATGGGGATATGTTCTAATCCTTTGTAACGTAAATCTGTTACAATATGTCTAAAGGAAGCAAAATGTCGGGCCTCCGGTTGGTCGATGTTCTTTCCTTTCAGGGTGAGCTTTATAGCCGAATGGTGTTGGGTCATCCTTTCCTTGAGCATTCTGGTTGTCTTACCTATATATAACAGCCTACAGGTTCATCTGATCTGGTAGATCACAAAAGTGGTCCAACAGGTGATCACTTGCTTGATGAGGTACCCTTTCCCTGACCGTGGATGCACAAACGAGGCACCAGGTTCCAGGAATTTACATGTTGCACAACCCAAGCATTTGTAGCATCCAGGTTTTTTGCTTAGAAAGGTCCCCAGTTTATATGGATTCTGTGTTATATTATTTTTACACAGAATGTTCTTGATGTTTCTAAATTTGGTGTAGCTCTGTAGGATCGTCTTGTCCTTAAGTGAGGGGAGTTAATCTGAGTAAGGGTTGCCTTTAGTTGTTCATGGGAGCCATTCCAGATGAGGAAGATATCTATGTATCTTGTATAGTACATAATGTTATTCTTGATAGCAGGGTTATCAAGAAAATAAGGTTTGATCCCTCTCGAATATGTAAATATTTGTTTACGTCAGGGCTACAATAGAGCCCATAGCACACCCGCATAGCTGTAGGTAGAATTTGTTGTCAAATAGGAAATATTTTTTGGTATGTATTATCTTCAATAATTGGATTGCCAGTCTAACTGGTGATCTGAAGTAATTAGGATTGTTCTGAATAAACCTTTTGGTGGCAGCCAGTCCTTTGTCATGCGGAATATTTGTGTACAAGCTGACCACGACGATTGTACACTTAATGTCTTGAGTGGGTAAGCTGGCAAGTTTGGCCAGGGCATTCAGGAAGAAAGTTGAGTTCTTCAGGTATGTGGGTTGTTTTTGAACCAAGGGCTGCAGGAAGTGGTTCAAGAATTTAGAGATAGGTGCTATTTCTCAACATGTGCAAGAAGCACTCACAGTAGCATCACTAGTCCTTCCCATTATCTACACCCTTCTCAAGATTCATAAAAAAATCCTGCCTGCCCACCAGGTTGTCCGATAATTTCGGTGAGAAATTCATTATATATATATATATATATATATATATATATATATATATAAAAACTACACAAAAGTCAC
>WWET01004083.1:45596-70566 GCA_011038615.1 Limnodynastes dumerilii
TCCTGTCTCGTGGTCCAGTCCAGTGGTCCAGTCCTGAGGTCCTGTCTCGTGGTCCAGATCCAGCACCCCAGTCCAGAGGTCCAGCCCTGAGGTTCAACCCTGAGGTCCGGTCCTTCGGGCCAGTCCGGAGCCAAGTCCTGCGTTCCAGCCGATGCTCTCAGCTGCTACCAGTCTTGCCACTCCGGTCCTGCTGTGATCTACCCAACAGTCCGCCTCTACCTGCCACATCTATCAGCGAACCAACCTCCGCCAAACCCCAGTGGACCCGGCCTGGACATTTTCTGCCAATACCGGACTTTGCTATCATTCTCACGAACTCTGGGGAAACACCCCATACTTCATTTGGGACTCTTACCTATTGACACCTTGTATGCTACCCTCAGTCATTAAACCTGCTCAATTTCATTTTAACCCAACCTTGTTGTCCTTATCTCTGAAACCCGGAATCGATCCCCAACATTCACGGAACGTGACAGGGGGTTAACATTGTTTACATTGTGAAAACAATAAACACCACAATGTTTATTTTGATACACACATGTATCTCTGTTTTTTTTATTCTGGTGTACTTGTACATCCTTGCATGGTCCAAAGGCTTAATGGGTGATGTAGTTAATGCCACGTGTGCATATGTTATAGAAGGGACAGTTTTAAGAAACTTTGTTGTGCAGGCTGTCAGTCTAGTACACTTGTAGTGTTAAGGACCCTTAAGGAAAGCGTTTATGCATGAACTGAAATTAGGTCCATGTTACGAGAAAGGGATAAATGTGTCACAGTTATTTCAACACAACATTTGAAAAATAACACACTGATGATATTTACAGACAAGGACGAACAAATGTACAAAAAATACTTATTTTAAAAGTTTGTCAAACATAGACCCTGAAGGTGCATACATCCCGTGAAGAGGAGATCAATGGTTGCTCCGTATTATCATTGACAACAACATCAGCACCTAACTCACAACTTACACCATTTTTCACTGCAATGTTGTGGAATATGCAGCACAGAACAACAATTTCACACACAGTGACAGGCGCATACATGAGAGCTCCACCAGACTGATCAAGGCAACAAAATCTGCCTTTGAGCAAACCTATGCATCTTTCCATGATCTGTCTGGTTGAACTCAAACCGGGATTTAAGAAAAAGGGCCTCAGAGGGTAGGCACCACTACTTAAAAAAGCAAACAAAGGAGTCATGGCTGCTCCCTGGATATTTGGCAACCACGTATCAGATAAGGAGGGTTGTGTCACATATGATCTGGGAATGGAATCCCAGAGCTATATGTGTGTTAACCACAACCCCTGTAATGTGTGAAAAACCAGCTATGGTGGCAAACTGTTTAGAGAAGTGGAGGGCTAAAGAATTATAACAGGAGCAAAGTTAAACTCCCTGTTTGTGGTTGTGCTTAATGGTGGCACTCACCTTAGTTGTTGGTCCTTTGCAATTGTAGGTGGACCTGAAGGAAGTTACTGAAGTTATATAGGCCAAATGTGCCAAGGATCTGCCTCTCTTTCCTTCAAGAAATACTTCTGCTTCTGCTGCTGTGGTGATAAGTACCTTTCGTGATTTGATCCATCTCTATGAGGTCATGAGAGTTGGGGAATCAGTTGCCTCTGGAGAGGGTGTACCCACACGATTACCAGCTCCTAGGCCCCATGAGGAGGTCCTGCAAATCTTTCTGGTAAGTGTTGTGTTTGTCCTTATGTTTCATGTGTTTAAATTGTGCAAATGTAAATGTGTATTAACAACATATAATGAAAAAACACTGCCTTGTGATTGAAGTAATAAAAACAATTTAAACCGTATGATATGTTTATTGGTTTGAATAATGGGTATTGAACAAATACAAACAATCTTCTAGCCAAGATAGTCCTTAAATTAAATAAAATCCTTAGTGTTTGTATCCTAAAATACAATAATTTCATTTATGCATTACTTACAGCATTTACTTTTTTCATAATTATTTCGTTTTTTTGGTGTAGCTTTACTTTAATTATGTTACATTTGTCCCTGTATGTAAAGTTTAATGGGGACCTTACAGTTCATCACATTAGTAATGTAAGTGATTCCATTTTCTTTTTTCCTTAAACAATTTTAGTTGTGGAAGAATGTGTTCAGTAAGACCCCCTTGACATGTCAATGGATCCTTTGAGTCCTACATTACATGAGGAGCTGGTTGAGCCTGAAGAGAACCCTTTGATGCATCCATCGCATCTACCTCATGAGCGCATAACTGAGTGCCACGCTACATCACATAGATGATGTACCCCATCAGGGAGGGACAGCTAGGAATATTGTCCCGGGCCCGAGGCTGATGGGGGTCTACCGAGTAGCAGGCCAATGTGCAGGGAAGAACTTCCCTGTGCAATGGCCTGCTGTTATAGCAGGTTCTGTGTCACCCCGTCCCTATGTGATGTCATCCATGTGTCCCAGGCCCCATATTTTCTGACGGCGGCCCTAACTCCAATATATGGGGCCTGGGACACGGATGACATCACATAGGGACGGGGTGACACAGAACCTGCTATAACAGCAGGCCATTGCACAGGGAAGTTCTTCCCTGCACATTGGCCTGCTACTCGGTAGACCCCCATCAGCCTCGGGCCCGGGACAATATTCCTAGCTGTCCCTCCCTGATGGGGTACATCATCTATGTGATGTAGCGTGGCACTCAGTTATGCGCTCATGAGGTAGATGCGATGGATGCATCAAAGGGTTCTCTTCAGGCTCAACCAGCTCCTCATGTAATGTAGGACTCAAAGGATCCATTGACATGTCAAGGGGGTCTTACTGAACACATTCTTCCACAACTAAAATTGTTTAAGGAAAAAAGAAAATGGAATCACTTACATTACTAATGTGATGAACTGTAAGGTCCCCATTAAACTTTACATACAGGGACAAATGTAACATAATTAAAGTAAAGCTACACCAAAAAAACGAAATAATTATGAAAAAAGTAAATGCTGTAAGTAATGCATAAATGAAATTATTGTATTTTAGGATACAAACACTAAGGATTTTATTTAATTTAAGGACTATCTTGGCTAGAAGATTGTTTGTATTTGTTCAATACCCATTATTCAAACCAATAAACATATCATACGGTTTAAATTGTTTTTATTACTTCAATCACAAGGCAGTGTTTTTTCATTATATGTTGTTAATACACATTTACATTTGCACAATTTAAACACATGAAACATAAGGACAAACACAACACTTACCAGAAAGATTTGCAGGACCTCCTCATGGGGCCTAGGAGCTGGTAATCGTGTGGGTACACCCTCTCCAGAGGCAACTGATTCCCCAACTCTCATGACCTCATAGAGATGGATCAAATCACGAAAGGTACTTATCACCACAGCAGCAGAAGCAGAAGTATTTCTTGAAGGAAAGAGAGGCAGATCCTTGGCACATTTGGCCTATATAACTTCAGTAACTTCCTTCAGGTCCACCTACAATTGCAAAGGACCAACAACTAAGGTGAGTGCCACCATTAAGCACAACCACAAACAGGGAGTTTAACTTTATATATATATCTATATATCTATATATATCTATCTATCTATCATGGAAATACTTAATGTTGAAACACACTTACTTTAAAAGTACTGTTGGCACACATATTCCCTGGACATGCTTGCCTCCTGTGAAGTGGAGCCAGATGGTTGTGGAACCTGCGAATCATCACTGACAGTAACACAAGAGTGACACCATTTATCACCGCAATTTTGTAGAACATGCAACACAGAGCAACTATCTGGCATACAGTTCCCAGTGCATCATTCCCAGAACGATCTAGGCAATGGAATCTGCCTTTTAGGACACCTATACACCTTTGCATACCACAGGGAATAAAGCATGGAAATCTGCAATGGGTATGAAAAAAACATGTCACTGCCAATGTGAAATATTTGTAATAATTATTGAAACAACAAAGTACACACATATCCAACATAAGTAGCCAAACATTGTAGTATATCCACAACACAGCAAAGCAGCATGTGAGAGAGAGCAAAACAAAAGAAAGGACCAAGTGACAGTATGAGTCAACCCTAAATGGCAACAGTAAGACAAACAAATATAGCAACAACACAACATTGTTGACATGCAAAACAACTAATCTGGCAAAGTGTTCTGCTGGGAAGCATTCTTGCACACAGCTATGGATAAATGTGTGTCAATTAGAACTCTGAAAAAACAACACAAATGCTCATTAACATATGACAAAGTAAAAATGTAAGAAAGAGAAAAATAAATAACAATATATAAACGCATACTGCATTTAGTTATTAATACAATAAACCAATACATATAACAGAGTTGAATAAAAAACGCAAAAATTAAAAACAACATTAAACTGTTACACGCTCCATATGGAAGCAGCGTGTAATTGTGTCTCTGTGCTTTAGTAGGAATTCTGGTCCTGGTTTTCCATGCAGCTTTCCTCCTTGCTAGGGATCCTGCCTAATTAACCCTGCAGCTGGGATTCCCTAGCTGTGCTTTGGCCATGTGCAATCTGCAGCCAATGGGGATGTGTCTCTTCCTTTAAATTCCTGTCACCCGATTGCCTCTTTGCTGGTCATAGCTTCCAGCTTCTTGCTCCAGCTTCTCCGTCCGTCCGTCCGTCCGTCCGTCCGTCCGTCCGTCCTGCCTGCCTGCCTGCCTGCCTGCCTGCCTGCCTGCTGTTATGATTCCTGTGTTTTACAATTCGTGTGTTTGCCTTCCAGTCACTCTCTGTGACCTTTCTGCAGCCCAGCCTTCCCTCACCTGCTTGCCTTCTGTCCTCCCTAATGTTAGTGTGTGTTTCCGTGTGAGTACCCTGTCTGTCGGTTTTCAGCCTTATCTATCTATTCATCTTCAGTGTGTCTGTCTGTGCAATCTCTCTGCATATCACTGTTGCAGATTCTACCATTCATCTCCAGTGTGTCTGTCCGTGCAGTCTGTTTGCACTATAAGTCTCAGCCTTGCCTGTCTGCTTATTTCCTTGTGTCTGTCAAAGCCTTGCCTGTCTGTTTATTACCTTGGGTCTATCTGTGCAGTCTATCTGCACTATAAGTCTCAGCCTTGCCTGTCTGTTTATTTCACCCTATGCAGTCTCTCTGCATATCGCTGTTGCAGATTACACCATCATCTCCAGTGTGTCTATCTGTATAGTTTATCTGTACTGGTTCTGTATCACTCTCCTGTGTCCTTTCCCTGCTTCCTCTCTTCTACGAGTTCAGTTCTGGGGACTGCAACCTGTTGTTGGGTCACAGCCAAGTCCAACCCCACCATCAGGGGCTCTGGGGAACATCACCCGATAATATAGACTCTGTGCCCTGGAACCGTTCTTGTAACATAAACTAAATATTAAGTAACAAAAATACCTATAATAGCACACACACCAAAAAAATTAATATATAAAAATACAAGTAAAAAAAAAATATCAAAAAACAAAAACTTCACAATGTAAATTACAATAAAGACCATGGTTAAAATGTAGCACAAAATGGAATCACAACATGGGTTTAAATAGTTGAGATTATAAACACGCAGCAGGTGTGGGCTATGTTGAGTGAGAGAGGACACATGGGATTCACACATAAGTAAGATCTACATGCGTATTATTACGATTTTTAAGACTGCACTTGCCCAGAACCCAAAAATACGCATGTGAAACATAGCCAATTGATTCACAGATGTCTGCCTTATGACTGATGCACATATCAGTACGATACGCATGCGTGCCTAGAGAGGCAAGACACTTAATGCAAATGAGCTCCACACGGATTACTAATGTACAGTATGGGCATGCCAATGCAGTTACGAGAGATTCACAAGTTGGATTGCCTTGCACGGGAAAAGTTAAGGTAGCTCTTGACCACTAGAAAATTGCTGAAGCCTGTTGTACTATGTGAAAGTTCATGCGTCCATACACACTGAACACAGACATCAGCTGCTGCGTAATTTAAATCAATGCAAATGTGCATTTAATTAACACACATAAGGCTCACCTACTTAAAGATATTGTTTTATGAATAAAAAGACTTTCAACAGTGTCAAGGTAGCCTTTTGTTTCACTTATTTGTGTCATTTTCAATTTAGGAATAATGTTACATTTGTTACAATTGTTATTTTGAAATATTACAACCAGTATGCCAAATATCTGTTGTTTGGTATTTTCATGCTATATTTAATTTTTTTTACGGAAAAAAAAGTTGTTTCAAAAAAACCATGATCAGGAAATCCATTTTGCAGGATTATATTTTTCCCCCTTTTTAGGGGGTTGTTTATGGCACAGTTAGAGCTGTCTTCTATTTTCTCTCCTTCAAAGAATTCATTGATAGTTCAAAAAAAACAAAGGCATGCTAGCTATTACATTTATTCAAGTAAAACAGCAATGTCTGCACTGCTAAATGAATGGCTTAATCTCTACTAAAAATAAGTCCCCAAATTTATGCACGATTAAAGGACCATATCCTAGGTACTTTCCTAATTATACGCACAGCATACTTACACACAGGAAAACACAAACAAGTGTGTGGGTGTGGTTAGCTGCAGCTGTTCCTATACTTCTGTATATTTGCAATGCGTATTTTTAGCCAAGCACGGAATTTCTGTCCTAAGTGTGAATCAGGGCCATGGACTCTGACCTTGCAATACACGGTTCCTCAACTTACGAGTGGTCAAGGGCTACCTTAACTTTTCCAGTGCGTGCTATTTTATGCAAGGTACTCCTATTTGTGCATCACTTGTATCTTTGTTGGAACACTCATTCTGTACATCAGTAGCCCATGTGCTTCTCATTTGCATTAAGAGTCTTGCCCCCTAGCCACACATGCGAGACTCATTCTGTGCCAACGGGTGAATCAGTCCCAAGATGACTAGACGTCTCTGTGAATCAGGCTGCTTTTTCCCATGTAAATTTTATCATTTTGAGCATGTGCAATTGATTGCTATGGAAAAATATGCACGGAAATTATACATTTACTTAAGTGTGAATACGGTCCAATGACTTCAACCAAGAAGTTCTGTTGGTCATTTGGATGTTCTGAATTGGAGGAGAGTTTTTCTCTTATATGTTTACACTCTGCTTCATGGTCTATTACTGAATGCGAGGATGTGATATCACTGGTCATAAGTAGGTTCTACTGTTCACTGGTCATAAGTAGGTATTCTTCCTTCCATTCCATAGTGTCAATTATTCTCAAAATATCAGCAGTATCTTTGAAGCTTTGTTGCTGTACTACCAAAGGTTGCAGAAACTTGTCAATATATTCCGACAGGTTGGCAGTTAGGCTGTCTGTGCCCGAAACTATAGGTCAACCGGGGGTCTTATTCACCTTGGGGAGATTGTAAAAATTAGGGAGTCTTGAGTAGGGTTGAATATGTACTCAAATTATTGTTTGGTAAGTATTCCTATAGCTTTGGCTTTATTCATGAGTACTTTCAGTTCGGCATTGTACTCTTCTGTTCCATCTTTTGACAGGATTTCAAAGGTTGTCTCATCCTTTAATAGTCTCTCAGCCTTTTCTGTATATAGGCTGTGTTCATGACCACAGTTCCTTTATTGGTTCCTTTTATAGTCATTTCCTTGTTCTTTCTCAGACCCATTAAGTCTTTAACAGACCCATCAATGCTTCCTTCTTTTTAAGGGCCAGATTTAATAAGCTGCGGATTTGGAAAAGTGGAGATGTTGCCCATATCAACCAATAAGATTCTAGCTGACATTTTGTAGTATGTAATAAGGAAGTGAGAGTTAGAATCTAATTGTTTGCTATAGGCAACATCTCCATTTTTCCAAACCCGCAGCTTAGTAAATCTGGCCCTAAGAGTCAAATTATATTTCCGTACTTTAGGTTTTAAGGTTAACAGGTCATCCTCTACCCCTCTCTGGAATGCTTTCACAAATGCTCCCTTACAAAAAATGTAGGGGTAGTTTGGATAAATGCCTTCTCAGTATCATTTTTAGAGGTTTTCCTACTGGGAAAAAAAACTTTTTTAGATATTTAAATAAAAGGCGAAAGGCGAAGGAAGGTATAGTAGGTTCAAAATGGAGAGTGGGATTCTTGTTGAGGGTGAAAGGGCTATGGCAGATCATCTTAACAAGTATTTCTGTTCAATATTCACAAAAGAAAGAGATGGTAACACAATGGGGGCAATTACTACTACTTTCACTGAGGAGCAGGTATTAAAACAACTTTCAAAGCTGAACTGAGGAGCAGGTATTAAAACAACTTTCAAAGCTGAAAGTGGATAAATGAATGGGACCAGATGGGATGTATTCGAGGAAACTAAAAGAGCTTAGAGGGGTGCTAGCAAAACCATTAACTGAATTATTCAATCAGTCACTAACAACTGGGGTGATTCCAGAAGACTGGAAAATAGCTAATGTCGTCCCTCTGCATAAAAGTAGAAGTAGAGAAGAAGCATCAAACTATCGAACCAGTGAGTCTAACATCAGTAGTAGGGAATTTGATGGAAACACTGTTAAAGGAACAAATTGTACAGTATCTTAAAACCAGTAACTTACAGGATCCCAAGCAGCATGGATTCACTGGGGGAAGATCATGTCAAACAAATCTTATTGAATTTTTTGACTGGGTCAGTAAAGTATTAGATAAGGGGGGAGCTGTAGGCATAGCCTATCTAGATTTTAGTAAGGTTTTTGACACTGTGCCACATCGCAGACTGTTAAATAAGCTGGAAACTTTGGGACTGGACTTAAAGATAGTTGCATGGATATGATCTTGGTTACAGGATAAACAACAGAGGGTAGTAGTAAATGGAATCCCTTCTGGGGATGGTAAGGTCACCAGTGGAGTACCCCAGAGTTCTGTACTTGGACCAGTGCTATTTAATATCTTTATAGATGATATTGCCTGTGGTATCGAGGGGAAAATATGTCTTTTTGCAGATGACACAAAGATATGTAACAGGATAGACAAGCCTGAAGGGGTACAGAAAGTAGACTTGAGGAATGGTCAAGAGTGTGGCAACTGCAGTCTAATGTCAAAAAGTGCAAAATCATGCACTTGGGGCACAAAAACCCTAAAGCTCACTATTTTATTAGTGGCACTACATTACAAACTACTGAGGAGGAAAGGGATCTAGAAGTCATTATTTCATGCGACTTAAATACCCCGTTCAGATTACCACCTAAAAGCCAGTGTTTTCATGAAATTGTCGGGTTTCATGAAAACCCCGGCTTTTTTTGGCAATCTGAACGCAAACCCCGGGTCTCTCTAGCCGGGTCTTAGACCCGGCTAAAAAGAAGGGTTTTTGACGGCTTTTTCAATAGCCGGCTTTTTGCGTTCAGATTGAGCTAAAAAGCCGTTTTTTTTCCCTGCTGCCGGCTCCTTAAAAAAAATAAAAAATAAAAAAAAAAAGCCGACGCTTTCAGCTCAGTCTGAACGCACCACTTTGAAATTTTCAAAATTCTGCCCACTGCCTAAAAAGCCGGCTTTTTAGGCAGTGGTAATGTGAACGCGGTAAAAGATAGCCAAGCAATGTAACAAAGCAATGAGAAAGGCAAGTCAGATTCATATTTGCATAGGGAGAGAAATTAGTAGCAGAAAGAGAGAAGTAGTGATGCCCCTTTATAGATCGTTGGTATGAACTCACCTAGAATACTGTGTTCAGTTCTGGAGTCCATATCTCCAGAAATACATAAATACATTAGAGACTGTGCAAAGAAAGCAACTAAATTGGTCCATGGCATGTGTCACAAATCATACCAAGAAAGGCTAGAGGAACTAAACATGTATAGCTCGGAGCTGAGAAGGGAGAAGGGGGATATGATAGCAGCTTTCAAATATAATGTTGTGACCAGCTAGAGAAGGGTGCCATTTTTCAAAGGAAGTGGTGTAATAGAACACAAAGGCATGAATATAAATTGGAGGTCGGTAGATTCAGAGGAAATGTGCAGAAAACTTACTTCACTGAAAGATGATAGATGAGTGGAATAGTCTCCCATCTGAGGTGGTTTAAGGCTAACACAGTAGAACAGTTTAAATATACTTGGGATAAATATATGTATTACCTAAATCTCAAACTAAATTGAGGGTAAATAAGGTCTAGGGTCAGTATAGTTTTAAATAAACAAATGGGCAGACTGGATGGGCCATGTAGCTCTTATCTGCCATCACTTTCTATGTTTCTATGTCTCTTTTGTTATTGTCTGTTCCCTCATGAAGAATTTCTTAAGGGTCAGGTTTTAATAAACCAGGTAAATCGAGATTTTTGTCAAATTTTTTTTCTGGGCACGAACTTCAATTCCTGCAGAAAGGATTTTTCTTCCTGCATTGGTCAGTGGTTGCTCAGGTTAAACATGCCTTCAAATTTGGTCTCTATCTTTTCAATTTTGATTTTGCCCATCTGAGTTCCTCTTCCTCGCTTGCCTCATTTCCTGATGTTCTCATTTTTCTCTTTTGACCTGTTGGTGTAGGGGAAATTTCTTCTGACCAGTTTATTCCTTCATTCCAAATCAGTTCTCTCTGTATCAGAGGTAGAGGGCCATACTCTTGTGCCAGTTCTAAAAAAAAGTTGTATGCATTCTTCTGGGTCTCCTGATTCAGATAAAAATTCTGTTGATTATTTTCTGTATCTCCCAGTCTGTCTTTCTAGGGACAAGCATTGTAATAGAAGTTGCTTGGTTGCCGTAATCCTTCTCTACGCTTCCTGCACACCTGTACAGCCTCGCTTGCAACTTGCGCAAGGCTTGCATATTTCACTGCGTATGCCTTTGGGCTGGACATTTAACACACTTCAGAGGCCTGTGCCTCTGTGAGTATAACGGACATTATTTATTGCAGTACACTTTAACTTTCACCACAGTGATCATTACTCTGTTTTATGTTTGGCTGGCCATAGTTTTTGATGTGCTGATGTGCACTTATTTTCATGTTTTAATCAATAAACATACTGAACCTTATTCAGAGTTTGAAAATAAGAGAGGAAAGTTACACATGGGTTTATTCATGTTGATTTCAGGGCAGACAAATTTCATCTGTTGCAAACAGTATTATAGTTGAAAGGTGATGTTTCCCAGCCCAAGTCTTAATAACAGTGTAAAAGTAAAGCTGATCACTATCTGTGTGCAATAAGCAAAAGCAAAGTATTCTCCCTGCATGCAAAGAATAATATTGATTTGACTCCCTGCTGAAATATCCACACCCGAAATCAACATGGTTTTGTTCAGGAGTAACATTCTTCTCTTAGGACCTGACTCTCACTTCCGAAATTTTCTTCATACGGAGCGTAGTTATAAGTGCCGAGCTATGCATGCATAGTAACTCTTTTATGCTATCTACATTAAAGGTCACATGTACGCTATTTACGTAATGCAATGTAGTTACGTAGATAGCATTAAAAAGTTACTATGCATGCGTAGTAGCTCGGCACTTATAACTACACTCGTATGAAGAAAATTTTAGAAGTGAGAATCCGGTCCTTATTTTCAAACTCTGAATCTGGTCCACTGTCAGTAATATTATAACAATATTTGTGACAATCATTGGGTGGGACCCATTTGGGAGCATCTATATTATTTATAAGATTCATTGTTGGGGCAGCAAAGGCTGGAATTTGGGTATTTAATATGAATAGGATTTATTTAATAATGTGGCAGGTTGAGAGCTTTCTTTGATAAACATGTGAGAGCAAGGGGAGGCAATTAAATTATTCATTGTAGATAGCTGGAACCCGGTTACACTAAGTATTATACTATCCTCACCCAGTTACTTTATTGTACCACCCGGATGGCAAAATCTTCCTGGGAGAACACTGCTGTTTATAAACAAGCCCCTTTCCTTCTTATTTTAAAACTGTTGGATAACTCTCTCTGGATTAAAATCTGACCCTCAGCTTTCATTACTTTTGACATGGGACATGTCACGACCCTGACCTCACTTGAGGCTTATCTGGAACACAAGGGGTTAATCACAACAGCCATCTGGTCTGTTCTATAATGACTAACGCCCCTTATCCACCCCAAATATGAAGTATTACTGCAACCACCAACACATATTCACAAGAGGTCTTAGGTTATCCTTTACACAAATCTAACACAATTATGCTTTATCAGAATTATCATCAACTCAGAATGATCCCTTCTGTTACCATTAAGTAGCGTTTAATAACCAAGCTGGTCTGACACGTGTTTCCGTAAAAACACAGAGTCATGAACTTATTAA
Source organism: Limnodynastes dumerilii (assembly GCA_011038615.1). Taxonomy (NCBI): domain Eukaryota; kingdom Metazoa; phylum Chordata; class Amphibia; order Anura; family Limnodynastidae; genus Limnodynastes; species Limnodynastes dumerilii. Next base: position 57,782 of record WWET01004083.1, read on the forward strand.
TTGATATTAAATAAGAAAAGAATTACAATGCTTATTTACAAAAGAATAACAAAATGGACATACAATATGCAAAACTGTTTCTTAAAAAATAAAAACGTGAAAACACAGAAAGACTTATGCAAAATATTCCCTGTCTGGGATTAGCAGAATACTTATAAGGAACACTTCCTTCCTTCAAAAATTCCATAAAATGAATATGTATCTTTGCTACATTTTTTAAAGGCAAATCTGCTCATCTCCAACAACCCCCACATTTGTGAAAAGTGATAGGTCTGTTTCTGGACCAACTCTTCCACAGAGATCTGGCTTTTATGAACCCCAACCCCCTTCCCCCCCAAAAACAAAAAAAATCCTAATCCATTTACGACAGGGGCCAAAACCTGACAGGAGCATACCTTTAAGGTAGTACAATAAAATAACAACAGATCCTGGCCAGATATGGGTCACGCTATGAGGTATGTCTTTTAAATAACGAGACTGATTAAATAAGTTACTTTTATTTATTGGTAGAAAGGAAAAAAATGGGAGCGCTACACAGTACGGAAGATTTATTAATGATTTAAAAGCTTCTAATATCACAACTAAGTATCACAAATAGGCAAAGACATATAAAAGTCAATAGAAACAAGTGCTATAATTAAGGGGCCCCTGAGATCTTGCAAATAGCAAAGAGTTGAGTAACCAGAGTTTGGTAGCATATTGAGAGTTCCTCTTTCGGAGCAGTGTGGTGCTGGTAGAAATCGACACTAGGTGAGTGATAATGTTAATGAATGTGAAGAGGTGAAACGAGAATCGTGAGTGCAATTGGTCTTGAGAATAGTCAAAGTATATGCTATGAATAGCGTGCACTCACGGTTTGGAACAAATCAATTTCTGTCAGTTGTTTCAACACATCTGCTGTTTTCTTCAGCTGACTCAAAATGTGTCCCTTTAAGCACTGATTTAACTTTTGGGAAAAGATAAAAGTCTCAAGGTGCTAAATTGGGCGAATATGGAGGATGTTCAAGTGTAGTAATGTGATTGTTGGTCAAAAACTGCTTCACAGAAAGTGCTGTGCGAGCAGGTGCATTGTGCTGGTGAAGAATTAAACAATTTTTCCACAGTTGCGGCCGTTTCTTTCTGATTCTTTCTCTCAGCTTTTTCAAAACTTGCTTATAATAACGCTCGTTCACTGTTGTGCCTTCTGGAACCCATTCTGCTACATGTTCAAGGTCACTACATATGCAGTTATAACCGGTTCTGACTGCTTTGTTTACTACATGGAATCACAGTCTTGTTATTTTATAGACATACCTCGTATATCTTGATATTAACTTATACACAAGATATTTGACTTATATAATTTCACAATGGTCTTATTGGATTTCCATCTTTACATGCTCTTTTTACCATTCCCATTAAAACATATGTAAGGTAGCCAGGAGTCGGGGGCTACCTTATGTTGTCTAACTCACTTAGAAGTTGGCCAGTCTAGATGGTTATACAGAGAGAGGTAACTCCTGCCATGTAAAATAACTAAGCGAGAACTTCTGCTTGCAAACTTGACCCGGTCCCTCTGACAAAAATGTCACTCCTCTTTAGTCTGTATGTGTTGGAATCCAATAGATATGAGCTCTCCAATCTCCCACACAAGCATTCCCAATAAAACTTACTGAAGTTGGATTCCACCCAAAAAAACTTCCAATTGTAAATGTATCAGGAGTACAGTGGGCTGAATTCAAATCAACATGCAATTTGCATGCAAAATACGAGGCATATATATGTGACATATTTATAACGCATGTATCGACATTTGGCCATATCTCCTAGATACTTCCAATTCTAAATGTTAAAACTTAGAAAGTGTGTGCCAGATGTCACGCTACCAATTCTGTACTACAGGGGGGGGATGCCATGCCTTTCTTTCGCATGCCTAAACTTTGCAAGGAGGACTGCATTAGGCATACTAAAGAAGCTCAGTGGGCAGCATTAGGCATTCCACATGGATCTGTGGACATGTGTGTCGTCCAAATTCTGCATGTGACATGCGAGTTCACTACCCTCTTGCATGCAGACTTTCAGATCTTAGTAAGTACAGAACACATGCAGAGGTCTGGATCTGGTCTAATTTTGCAATTGCACTCAATAATGTAATTACGTCATTTGCCACCAGAAAAGAATAAAACTTCTATAAACATCAATTGCATTTTTTAAGTAAGAAAAGATGGGGGTTGATTTTTATCTTATACGAGTAAGTGGAAGTGTTTGAGCATTTGATTTCATATACCGTGAGGATATGTGTTTAACTTAGACCTGACCCCTAGGAAGCACAATTGTTTTAACGTATTTTGAGTGCATGGCTGGTAATCATCTGATGTGTTTTGGGTGCAGTTGTGGGGGCCAGCTCATTAAGTACGTGATTTAAGTTAATATGGGCACTAGTTGCATAAATCTCACTGAAAATGTTCTATATAGCATAGCTGCTCCCAACAGACTGACCAGATCCTTAACAAACTAGCAAACAAAACAACAAAGTGTCACAAATCGCGGCAAGTGCCGCACTTACCCCATCCGTCGGCTGGCTGCAGTGCGGGGCTCCGGTGCTGTTCGGGTCCGGAGTCTGTCACTATTACAGTGACAGACTCCGCTGCTTGCCCAATGCTGCTGCTGACCTGGTCCGGCGTCCCGCGTGTGTTCTGGCGCCAAATTGCAGCGGGATCCTCGTCCGATGGGCGCCGCCATATTGGATGACGTCACCACCAATGGGAAGCTGCCTCTTCGGTCCTCCAGCCAATCAGTGCACAGGGCGCACTATTTAAACCCTGTGCACTGTACTGCAGTGCGCCGGTGCTGTTCGGGTCCGGAGTCTGTCACTATTACAGTGACAGACTCCGCTGCTTGCCCAATGCTGCTGCTGACCTGGTCCGGCGTCCCGCGTGTGTTCTGGCGCCAAATTGCAGCGGGATCCTCGTCCCGTCCGAGCCGCCATATTGGATGACGTCACCACCAATGGGAAGCTGCCTCTTCGGTCCTCCAGCCAATCAGTGCACAGGGCGCACTATTTAAACCCTGTGCACTGTCCCAACGTTGCCAGAACAATCAGGTCTTCCAGGTTGATGGTACTACGGTATCTAGCTCCTGCCTTGAATCCAGTTCCTGCCTTGACACCAGTTCCAGCCTTGACTCCAGCTCCCTTGCTGACTCCGGTCCTGTGCCTTGCTGACTCCGGTCCTGTGCCTTGCTGACTCCGGTCCTGTGCCTTGCTGACTCCGGTCCTGTGCCTTGCTGACTCCGGTCCTGTGCCTTGCTGACTCCGGTCCTGTGCCTTGCTGACTCCGGTCCTGTGCCTTGCTGACTCCGGTCCTGTGCCTTGCTGACTCCGGTCCTGTGCCTTGCTGACTCCAGTCCTGTGCTTTGCTGACTCCAGTCCTGTGCCTTGCTGACTCCGGTCCTGTGCCTTGCTGACTCCGGTCCTGTGCCTTGCTGACTCCGGTCCTGTGCCTTGCTGACTCCGGTCCTGTGCCTTGCTGACTCCGGTCCTGTGCCTTGCTGACTCCGGTCCTGTGCCTTGCTGACTCCGGTCCTGTGCCTTGCTGACTCCGGTCCTGTGCCTTGCTGACTCCGGTCCTGTGCCTTGCTGACTCCGGTCCTGTGCCTTGCTGACTCCAGTCCTGTGCTTTGCTGACTCCAGTCCTGTGCCTTGCTGACTCCGGTCCTGTGCCTTGCTGACTCCGGTCCTGTGCCTTGCTGACTCCGGTCCTGTGCCTTGCTGACTCCGGTCCTGTGCCTTGCTGACTCCGGTCCTGTGCCTTGCTGACTCCGGTCCTGTGCCTTGCTGACTCCGGTCCTGTGCCTTGCTGACTCCGGTCCTGTGCCTTGCTGACTCCGGTCCTGTGCCTTGCTGACTCCGGTCCTGTGCCTTGCTGACTCCAGTCCTGTGCTTTGCTGACTCCAGTCCTGTGCCTTGCTGACTCCGGTCCTGTGCCTTGCTGACTCCGGTCCTGTGCCTTGCTGACTCCGGTCCTGTGCCTTGCTGACTCCGGTCCTGTGCCTTGCTGACTCCGGTCCTGTGCCTTGCTGACTCCGGTCCTGTGCCTTGCTGACTCCGGTCCTGTGCCTTGCTGACTCCGGTCCTGTGCCTTGCTGACTCCGGTCCTGTGCCTTGCTGACTCCGGTCCTGTGCCTTGCTGACTCCAGTCCTGTGCTTTGCTGACTCCAGTCCTGTGCCTTGCTGACTCCGGTCCTGTGCCTTGCTGACTCCGGTCCTGTGCCTTGCTGACTCCGGTCCTGTGCCTTGCTGACTCCGGTCCTGTGCCTTGCTGACTCCGGTCCTGTGCCTTGCTGACTCCGGTCCTGTGCCTTGCTGACTCCGGTCCTGTGCCTTGCTGACTCCGGTCCTGTGCCTTGCTGACTCCGGTCCTGTGCCTTGCTGACTCCGGTCCTGTGCCTTGCTGACTCCAGTCCTGTGCTTTGCTGACTCCAGTCCTGTGCCTTGCTGACTCCGGTCCTGTGCCTTGCTGACTCCGGTCCTGTGCCTTGCTGACTCCGGTCCTGTGCCTTGCTGACTCCGGTCCTGTGCCTTGCTGACTCCGGTCCTGTGCCTTGCTGACTCCGGTCCTGTGCCTTGCTGACTCCGGTCCTGTGCCTTGCTGACTCCGGTCCTGTGCCTTGCTGACTCCGGTCCTGTGCCTTGCTGACTCCGGTCCTGTGCCTTGCTGACTCCAGTCCTGTGCTTTGCTGACTCCAGTCCTGTGCCTTGCTGACTCCGGTCCTGTGCCTTGCTGACTCCGGTCCTGTGCCTTGCTGACTCCGGTCCTGTGCCTTGCTGACTCCGGTCCTGTGCCTTGCTGACTCCGGTCCTGTGCCTTGCTGACTCCGGTCCTGTGCCTTGCTGACTCCGGTCCTGTGCCTTGCTGACTCCGGTCCTGTGCCTTGCTGACTCCGGTCCTGTGCCTTGCTGACTCCGGTCCTGTGCCTTGCTGACTCCAGTCCTGTGCTTTGCTGACTCCAGTCCTGTGCCTTGCTGACTCCGGTCCTGTGCCTTGCTGACTCCGGTCCTGTGCCTTGCTGACTCCGGTCCTGTGCCTTGCTGACTCCGGTCCTGTGCCTTGCTGACTCCGGTCCTGTGCCTTGCTGACTCCGGTCCTGTGCCTTGCTGACTCCGGTCCTGTGCCTTGCTGACTCCGGTCCTGTGCCTTGCTGACTCCGGTCCTGTGCCTTGCTGACTCCGGTCCTGTGCCTTGCTGACTCCAGTCCTGTGCTTTGCTGACTCCAGTCCTGTGCCTTGCTGACTCCGGTCCTGTGCCTTGCTGACTCCGGTCCTGTGCCTTGCTGACTCCGGTCCTGTGCCTTGCTGACTCCGGTCCTGTGCCTTGCTGACTCCGGTCCTGTGCCTTGCTGACTCCGGTCCTGTGCCTTGCTGACTCCGGTCCTGTGCCTTGCTGACTCCGGTCCTGTGCCTTGCTGACTCCGGTCCTGTGCCTTGCTGACTCCGGTCCTGTGCCTTGCTGACTCCAGTCCTGTGCTTTGCTGACTCCAGTCCTGTGCCTTGCTGACTCCGGTCCTGTGCCTTGCTGACTCCGGTCCTGTGCCTTGCTGACTCCGGTCCTGTGCCTTGCTGACTCCGGTCCTGTGCCTTGCTGACTCCGGTCCTGTGCCTTGCTGACTCCGGTCCTGTGCCTTGCTGACTCCGGTCCTGTGCCTTGCTGACTCCGGTCCTGTGCCTTGCTGACTCCGGTCCTGTGCCTTGCTGACTCCGGTCCTGTGCCTTGCTGACTCCAGTCCTGTGCTTTGCTGACTCCAGTCCTGTGCCTTGCTGACTCCGGTCCTGTGCCTTGCTGACTCCGGTCCTGTGCCTTGCTGACTCCGGTCCTGTGCCTTGCTGACTCCGGTCCTGTGCCTTGCTGACTCCGGTCCTGTGCCTTGCTGACTCCGGTCCTGTGCCTTGCTGACTCCGGTCCTGTGCCTTGCTGACTCCGGTCCTGTGCCTTGCTGACTCCGGTCCTGTGCCTTGCTGACTCCGGTCCTGTGCCTTGCTGACTCCAGTCCTGTGCTTTGCTGACTCCAGTCCTGTGCCTTGCTGACTCCGGTCCTGTGCCTTGCTGACTCCGGTCCTGTGCCTTGCTGACTCCGGTCCTGTGCCTTGCTGACTCCGGTCCTGTGCCTTGCTGACTCCGGTCCTGTGCCTTGCTGACTCCGGTCCTGTGCCTTGCTGACTCCGGTCCTGTGCCTTGCTGACTCCGGTCCTGTGCCTTGCTGACTCCGGTCCTGTGCCTTGCTGACTCCGGTCCTGTGCCTTGCTGACTCCAGTCCTGTGCTTTGCTGACTCCAGTCCTGTGCCTTGCTGACTCCGGTCCTGTGCCTTGCTGACTCCGGTCCTGTGCCTTGCTGACTCCGGTCCTGTGCCTTGCTGACTCCGGTCCTGTGCCTTGCTGACTCCGGTCCTGTGCCTTGCTGACTCCGGTCCTGTGCCTTGCTGACTCCGGTCCTGTGCCTTGCTGACTCCGGTCCTGTGCCTTGCTGACTCCGGTCCTGTGCCTTGCTGACTCCGGTCCTGTGCCTTGCTGACTCCAGTCCTGTGCTTTGCTGACTCCAGTCCTGTGCCTTGCTGACTCCGGTCCTGTGCCTTGCTGACTCCGGTCCTGTGCCTTGCTGACTCCGGTCCTGTGCCTTGCTGACTCCGGTCCTGTGCCTTGCTGACTCCGGTCCTGTGCCTTGCTGACTCCGGTCCTGTGCCTTGCTGACTCCGGTCCTGTGCCTTGCTGACTCCGGTCCTGTGCCTTGCTGACTCCGGTCCTGTGCCTTGCTGACTCCGGTCCTGTGCCTTGCTGACTCCAGTCCTGTGCTTTGCTGACTCCAGTCCTGTGCCTTGCTGACTCCGGTCCTGTGCCTTGCTGACTCCGGTCCTGTGCCTTGCTGACTCCGGTCCTGTGCCTTGCTGACTCCGGTCCTGTGCCTTGCTGACTCCGGTCCTGTGCCTTGCTGACTCCGGTCCTGTGCCTTGCTGACTCCGGTCCTGTGCCTTGCTGACTCCGGTCCTGTGCCTTGCTGACTCCGGTCCTGTGCCTTGCTGACTCCGGTCCTGTGCCTTGCTGACTCCAGTCCTGTGCTTTGCTGACTCCAGTCCTGTGCCTTGCTGACTCCGGTCCTGTGCCTTGCTGACTCCGGTCCTGTGCCTTGCTGACTCCGGTCCTGTGCCTTGCTGACTCCGGTCCTGTGCCTTGCTGACTCCGGTCCTGTGCCTTGCTGACTCCGGTCCTGTGCCTTGCTGACTCCGGTCCTGTGCCTTGCTGACTCCGGTCCTGTGCCTTGCTGACTCCGGTCCTGTGCCTTGCTGACTCCGGTCCTGTGCCTTGCTGACTCCAGTCCTGTGCTTTGCTGACTCCAGTCCTGTGCCTTGCTGACTCCGGTCCTGTGCCTTGCTGACTCCGGTCCTGTGCCTTGCTGACTCCGGTCCTGTGCCTTGCTGACTCCGGTCCTGTGCCTTGCTGACTCCGGTCCTGTGCCTTGCTGACTCCGGTCCTGTGCCTTGCTGACTCCGGTCCTGTGCCTTGCTGACTCCGGTCCTGTGCCTTGCTGACTCCGGTCCTGTGCCTTGCTGACTCCGGTCCTGTGCCTTGCTGACTCCAGTCCTGTGCTTTGCTGACTCCAGTCCTGTGCCTTGCTGACTCCGGTCCTGTGCCTTGCTGACTCCGGTCCTGTGCCTTGCTGACTCCGGTCCTGTGCCTTGCTGACTCCGGTCCTGTGCCTTGCTGACTCCGGTCCTGTGCCTTGCTGACTCCGGTCCTGTGCCTTGCTGACTCCGGTCCTGTGCCTTGCTGACTCCGGTCCTGTGCCTTGCTGACTCCGGTCCTGTGCCTTGCTGACTCCGGTCCTGTGCCTTGCTGACTCCAGTCCTGTGCTTTGCTGACTCCAGTCCTGTGCCTTGCTGACTCCGGTCCTGTGCCTTGCTGACTCCGGTCCTGTGCCTTGCTGACTCCGGTCCTGTGCCTTGCTGACTCCGGTCCTGTGCCTTGCTGACTCCGGTCCTGTGCCTTGCTGACTCCGGTCCTGTGCCTTGCTGACTCCGGTCCTGTGCCTTGCTGACTCCGGTCCTGTGCCTTGCTGACTCCGGTCCTGTGCCTTGCTGACTCCGGTCCTGTGCCTTGCTGACTCCAGTCCTGTGCTTTGCTGACTCCAGTCCTGTGCCTTGCTGACTCCGGTCCTGTGCCTTGCTGACTCCGGTCCTGTGCCTTGCTGACTCCGGTCCTGTGCCTTGCTGACTCCGGTCCTGTGCCTTGCTGACTCCGGTCCTGTGCCTTGCTGACTCCGGTCCTGTGCCTTGCTGACTCCGGTCCTGTGCCTTGCTGACTCCGGTCCTGTGCCTTGCTGACTCCGGTCCTGTGCCTTGCTGACTCCGGTCCTGTGCCTTGCTGACTCCAGTCCTGTGCTTTGCTGACTCCAGTCCTGTGCCTTGCTGACTCCGGTCCTGTGCCTTGCTGACTCCGGTCCTGTGCCTTGCTGACTCCGGTCCTGTGCCTTGCTGACTCCGGTCCTGTGCCTTGCTGACTCCGGTCCTGTGCCTTGCTGACTCCGGTCCTGTGCCTTGCTGACTCCGGTCCTGTGCCTTGCTGACTCCGGTCCTGTGCCTTGCTGACTCCGGTCCTGTGCCTTGCTGACTCCGGTCCTGTGCCTTGCTGACTCCAGTCCTGTGCTTTGCTGACTCCAGTCCTGTGCCTTGCTGACTCCGGTCCTGTGCCTTGCTGACTCCGGTCCTGTGCCTTGCTGACTCCGGTCCTGTGCCTTGCTGACTCCGGTCCTGTGCCTTGCTGACTCCGGTCCTGTGCCTTGCTGACTCCGGTCCTGTGCCTTGCTGACTCCGGTCCTGTGCCTTGCTGACTCCGGTCCTGTGCCTTGCTGACTCCGGTCCTGTGCCTTGCTGACTCCGGTCCTGTGCCTTGCTGACTCCAGTCCTGTGCTTTGCTGACTCCAGTCCTGTGCCTTGCTGACTCCGGTCCTGTGCCTTGCTGACTCCGGTCCTGTGCCTTGCTGACTCCGGTCCTGTGCCTTGCTGACTCCGGTCCTGTGCCTTGCTGACTCCGGTCCTGTGCCTTGCTGACTCCGGTCCTGTGCCTTGCTGACTCCGGTCCTGTGCCTTGCTGACTCCGGTCCTGTGCCTTGCTGACTCCGGTCCTGTGCCTTGCTGACTCCGGTCCTGTGCCTTGCTGACTCCAGTCCTGTGCTTTGCTGACTCCAGTCCTGTGCCTTGCTGACTCCGGTCCTGTGCCTTGCTGACTCCGGTCCTGTGCCTTGCTGACTCCGGTCCTGTGCCTTGCTGACTCCGGTCCTGTGCCTTGCTGACTCCGGTCCTGTGCCTTGCTGACTCCGGTCCTGTGCCTTGCTGACTCCGGTCCTGTGCCTTGCTGACTCCGGTCCTGTGCCTTGCTGACTCCGGTCCTGTGCCTTGCTGACTCCGGTCCTGTGCCTTGCTGACTCCAGTCCTGTGCTTTGCTGACTCCAGTCCTGTGCCTTGCTGACTCCGGTCCTGTGCCTTGCTGACTCCGGTCCTGTGCCTTGCTGACTCCGGTCCTGTGCCTTGCTGACTCCGGTCCTGTGCCTTGCTGACTCCGGTCCTGTGCCTTGCTGACTCCGGTCCTGTGCCTTGCTGACTCCGGTCCTGTGCCTTGCTGACTCCGGTCCTGTGCCTTGCTGACTCCGGTCCTGTGCCTTGCTGACTCCGGTCCTGTGCCTTGCTGACTCCAGTCCTGTGCTTTGCTGACTCCAGTCCTGTGCCTTGCTGACTCCGGTCCTGTGCCTTGCTGACTCCGGTCCTGTGCCTTGCTGACTCCGGTCCTGTGCCTTGCTGACTCCGGTCCTGTGCCTTGCTGACTCCGGTCCTGTGCCTTGCTGACTCCGGTCCTGTGCCTTGCTGACTCCGGTCCTGTGCCTTGCTGACTCCGGTCCTGTGCCTTGCTGACTCCGGTCCTGTGCCTTGCTGACTCCGGTCCTGTGCCTTGCTGACTCCAGTCCTGTGCTTTGCTGACTCCAGTCCTGTGCCTTGCTGACTCCAGTCCTGGGTCTTGCTGATCCAGCTCCTGCCTTGACTCCAGTTCCTGCTGTTCCAGTTCCTGTTGATCCAGTTTATGCTTTTCCAATCCGACTGACCTTGTTCACCCTACTGGGACATTATCATCATCACAAGTCTCTGTTTATGGACTATTCACTCATCAAGCATCTGTTTGTTTTATGCTAATACTGGTCATAGGACTCTTTTCTCGTGCTCATCTGTATGCACCCTTCCCCGATTAAACCTGCTCAATTTCATTTCATCCCATCTCGGTTGTCTCAATCCTTGGAACCCGGGACCGATCCCAACCCTACTCTGAACGTGACACAAAGGAGCTCTAACTGCATATATAGGAATCTTTATTATATAACAGTAAATTTGAGTGTCATTAAAATGCCTCAAAATATACCAATATCTGTCACATCAATTATCCAATGTTCATAAATTCAAGCCATATAAAATGCACAATATACAATTCATATGGTAAGTATGGTATGGTAGATACTCAACCCATAATAAATAATGGTACAGCTGACAAGTTCCTGTCAAAGGTAAATTTATAAATATCAGTAATGTTGTATTGGCGGTAAGTAAATTGCTTCACATCAACGGTATTTTTATACAGAAAAAAATAACAGGAGAAGCACTCCTTAACTATGTGCCTCCACCTACACATACCCATGGAACGCTCTTCAGCACACAAGCCAATATGCCACCATTTATGCTTGGGGTTTAAATAGGTACCATTAGCATGTATCTTTGTATCAATTTCATGCCAGCTGACACACGCTCAGACCAGAATCAGTGTCCATATCTTTTTGTAGCTTTGCATTTTACATTTTTCTTTATCAATTTGCTTAGCACAGTAGTTGGTCCAAAATCCATGATCCCACAGGGACCCCCCCTCAAGGACAGAAAATGGAAAGTTTTAGGGCACTTATCCTTGTTCCATAATGCTAGCCTATATGTATTGAATAATTTATCATAGATATAAAGAGCGCCCCAGGGGAATTGGTATTATTCACAAAGCAAAAAATATTGAAGTTTAGTCCTGAAAATCATGACTTCTTTCTTTATCCTTTATATAAGCATTTTCCTGACATTAAGGACAACTGTATGCAATTTATTAGTGTTATGACTGGAAGTAGGAATCCACTCACCAGGGCACAGAGTCTAACTTGGACCTGGTATTAACTAAAACATCTGATGGTGAGGATAGGCTTGACTGCAAGAAAACCAGCAGATCGCAGCCTCCAGTGGTGGCCCCTATGCTTGTGGGTAAGAGGGAGAGACAGACGGGGCCCGGTGAACAATAAAGATTAGACAGACAGCACCTGGACAGACAGTGAAAACAAACTAGAGCACTTACTCACAGACACTTACAGTGGCAATATAAACAATAGAAGAAAGGGAAAACAATAGGAGGAAGGAAAGGAGACAAGTCAGGAGCAAAAGGGTTAAACACAAACAGCAGCGAGTATGAATACCACTAGGAGAAGGGAGAGAGAGAAAAAGAGAACAACTGGAAAGGGGCACTCAAAAATAACAGCACAACTCAGGTCAGGAGACAAGAAACTGGCAGGCAACAGGCAGGATAGCTAAATGCTATAACCGTCGGGTTTGGCGTGCCTCCGTCGGTCTATTTACAGGGAGGCTGTCCAATCAGGTTACCAGCTCAGGACCAGCCTCCCTGACTGCCTGACCATCTATAATCCCTATATGCTTATATTGAAGAGCATTTTGTGGTTTTGTTTGTCCCAGCAATTACTAATGTAAATATTTAAAGCACTATCAAACAGCACAGAGAGTTCACCATTCATAAAAAATATATGCTACTTATCAGTCCCCACTCCATTGGAACTTACAGTCCAATTTCCCCTTTACACAATCACGCAATATCACAATCACATCCATACCCATTCTGCTTTATTTTATTCGGTGCCCAATTAATCCACAAGTAATGTTGGGTCCTTGAACAAACCCAGTGTTCAAGTGAAATCCAAACAAACGTGATCTCTGTACTGTGAGGTAGATGTGCCAAGCACTATGCAACATGTGATACTAGCCATTATCTTTTTCTTCAAACTCCTGCTATGGCTAACAAGGAACTGTGAACTCTTCATCTCACTTCTAGGTGTGCTCTTTACCTACGTCCTAGATAGTAATAGGCATTCCACTTTTTTTTAGTATCTGGGTACTAATTTCCAGCTCAAAAGAGCGCTCTTGATAACAGTAATCCCATACACACACTCCCAGCTGCACGCTAGATCCAAAATCTGAATTATTGTGATGGTTTCATATGAGTATATGTATACAGTCTATAGATCTGATCAGATTTTACCAACCTCTCTGCATGCATTCTAATGGAACACCAGTTTACACAGAATGAATGAATCAATTGTCGAATCAGAACATTTCTCAAACACTCTGTTGTTGTTGCTGACAATTTAAACTCACACTGCCCAATATTCCTGCAATATAATGTTAATGAATGGATTAGCGATAGAAAGAGTGGCTCAATCACTCCAACTGATGACAGCCACTATATTTACCTATTTAAAAAAATGTTTGCACAAGTATAAATGAATAAGTTTTAAACTCTGCATTTTTCTTTTGTTCTGCCAGTTAGTGTTTTCTTTTGAAAAGCAGTTTTACAAAAGGTCAAACATGGAACAGATGTACCATATAAAATGTGAGCTGATCAAAGCTCAGGTTTAAAAGACAGATATGCTCACAAATGATGATAAATCAGACCCTGCTG
>WWET01004083.1:82546-94579 GCA_011038615.1 Limnodynastes dumerilii
AGCCCCAGCACACTGCCATAAACCAGTAACAAACTCTACTGTTCTATCTGTAAAATAAAACACAGAAATGTTTGTTACACATATTTGCGCAAATATGTGACAAGCCACCAGCCACCGTCAAGGCCTTTCTGTATATGGTGGTCCTAACTCTAACAATGAGAGTCCCAATGTTGGGTCACATATATGTTTATACATTGAGAGCCAAACTTACCTATGAGACACCCCTTGAAGTCTCCAAAATGGCTGTTGTGGAGCAGCTCCCCCTCTCAGCTGCTGCTCCCAGACATGCCCACAAACAGTACAAACACAAAATGGAAGTTGCTCAATCAATTTATAGGTAAATGTTAAACAGATGCAGGGCAGGGGGTAATCTGCTTGCCACAGAAACAAAGGAAAAAATAGCCCCAGCACACTGCCATAAACCAGTAACAAACTCTACTGTTCTATCTGTAAAATAAAACACAGAAATGTTCATTACACATATTTGTACAAATATACAATAAGCCACCAGCCACCGTCAAGGCCTTTCAATATATGGTGGTCCTAACTCTAACAATGAGAGTCCCAATGTTGGGTCACATATATATGTTTATAAATTGAGAGCCAACTTACCTCAGGAGACACCCCTTAAAGTCTCCAAAATGGGTAAACTAGGTATAAGAGCTCAGCATAGAATGGCGATACGCGTTTTGCATACACAGCTTTCTCAAGCACCTTTAAAAAGAGTATACATTACTTAAAACGTTGGTGGTAGTAGATATGGAATATTAAAGACGTGGGAGGTGTCTTATATTGGAGTTCCTGAGGACAGACAATAAAAGAAACTCATTTATTGTCATTCCATATAAGAGATTTGACAGGTGAGTGCAACTGGATGATTTTGTGTGGTGATTAAGGAAAGACAATATCACACGACAGAAGCGGCTGTCTCCCCTGTCTTGTATGTTAAACGTGGGAAGTGCTAACGTCCAGGATTTTTTAAAATGGAGGAGACTGTGAGATAAAAAGAGAAACCGCACTTAAAGTTACAATACTAGGAAATGAAAGTGTGAGTAGACTATCTACATTTATACTCACTTGTTTGATACCAGGTGCGGTTGTCTCTTTCTTATATTTTGAGGATCTATGACTTGCAATAATAATTGGAGAGAATTAATTCAACAGAAAAGACCTCTTCTAGATCTATCTAATTAAGATATCTTTTAATCGCATTAATACCATCAGCACGTATTATAATGGTGTACAATGATGTCACATCCGATATAATCAACTTATACACCTCCTTCTATGTTGCATTTTGAATTATATTAAGTATATCCATAGTATCCTTCATGAAGGAAGAGATGTGTTTCATGTGCGGCTGTAGATGCCGGAATAACTGGTTCTGTTACGAGTAAGAAGTCTTTTTCTTTTTCTGTAATGGTTCCCTTCTCCAAATATCTCACAAGCATTTGTTCCAGGGTCACCTGATACTTTCTTATAAGTTGAGATATACATAAGTTGTCTCTCTATCTCTTCCTGATAGCCTTTTCTATTTTGAATGACAACCCCCACCTTTATCTGCAGGTTTTAGGATAATGGGGCATATTCACAGATACGTTTTGTGGATACCGGATACCCCAAAAAGTACCCTCATAGATCAGTACGTCTAAAACTGCGAAAAATAGCACAGAGGCGAAGATTAGTTCAAACTTACGCAACAGAGTTTACTCAACAGAATCAGGGTAACAGCAAGGTACAACAAGACAGTATTCACGCAGCGCAGCCAACCAGGAAGGCAAAGACGATCAGTCCAGACGTCTTCTCAGGAAAGATGAGAGAAAGTGTCCAAAAACAAAGCCCTTTTATGTCCATACATCAAAGGGGTAGCCGATCTTCTGCTTGATTGGAGGGATCTCAATCCTCTTGGTGGTTCCTAGGTCATCATTGGTCCTGGGGTCTTCCATTGTTCTCCTCCTGGAGGGTCATCTGCATATCCTTCATTCATACACATTTTATACTCTAATCTAGCATAGCGCATAACTACTGCCGCAAACATGCGGTCTTATTAGCGTCTAGCTAACATTATGGGTTATGATTTAAGCTACCCTATGAGTATAAACAATACATATAAAGTCCATTCAGAAGCTGTTTGGCGATTTTCTCCTGTTTACTCCGTCTGTAGAGATAAAGCACTGTTTTAATAAATGGGAACATTTTAGTACATTTTATATTAACAAACCCTGTGTGTTTATATGTGTGTAAATGTATGTTTTATGACTTTAATATCAAATTAAACAAAGCCCGCGAAAGTGTGCACGAGCATGGAAATTCACGCGCACGTGCGTACGCGTTACCGATTTCCTGCACTTTTGCGGTTCTTTGTCTCTTACTATACAGCGATTAATATGCGAATATTCGCAAATATACTTTAATATTTTTCTGTTTCCACACCACGGAGCTTAGCTCCCTTATTACTGTCTGGTCATTTTCAGATCTCATGTAGTACTATTAGTGCGCCACAATTTTACCTAAAACCCTGACCTTTTCTTTCCCTCCATTCCCTTTTGTCCCAAATTACTTCCATTTTCAGGGTATTCTGAGTGGCTGCACCCCCCAGATTTGGTGGGTTTCTCTGTGAGGTTATTCACACTTCCTTTGTTTACTTAGTGAAGTTCCCGTCTTTCACAAGTACCCCCTGCAACTACATCATATATATATATTCCTTTTTCTGAGCGGCCTATTTTTCTCCTTATACCCCCTTCCCTCCCCTCCTTTTGACTCTCCTTTATGCAAGAAAAAAATAAGTCAGCGTTGTATAGGTGAAATAAATACTTTTCTCTACAACAACACATAACCCCCCTGTGCCCATATGCTTTAACCACACATAACCCCCCTGTGCCCACATGCTTTAACCACACAAAACACCCCCTATGCCCACATACTTTAACCACACATTAACTCCTTGTGACCAAATGCTTCAGTCACACATTAATCCCCTGTGTTTACATGCTTTAGTCACACATTAACCCCCTGTGCCCACATGCTTTAACTACACATAACACCCCCTATGGCCTCATGCTTTAACCACGCATTAGAATATAGGGGTGGGGGGGGCTGTGTCTGAGCAGGAGATATAGGGCTGGGGGGCTGTGTTTGAGCAGAAGGATATAGGGTTGGAGGGGACTAGGGTGCTCTTTGTATTGTATAAAGGTCACAATAAATCTCTATTCTATTGAGAGATACTTGTCAGTAGATATTATATTAGATTGTACATCTTTTACATTATTGTGGAAAAGACATGAATATGATTTATTGTTTTTACAAATTCATTTTTTAATTTATATATGTTTTATGAGGTTTATAAATATATATTTGTATTTATTTTTTAAATAAGCCTTATTGTCCCTTACGCCGGCTGAAGGCTACCCTAATTTCAACCGGCGTAAGCTACTGTTAATACGCTGGTACGGCCGCATTAGTACGCTAACGCCGCCCTCCCAGCCTCATTACCCTCTCTCCCCCGCCTACCTGCACTAACTTCCACGTAGTTACGCTGGAGGACGCCCCCTCCAGCGTTACTACGCTGAAGCTACGGACACCCGATTCTGGATCGGGCGTTTACGCAGCTACGCCAGGCAACATCTGCCCGGCGCATGCGCAGATTGTCCCACCCTCATTTAACTACCTCCCCCCGCCCACCTACACTAACCTGAATGTAGGGACGCTGAGGGACGTCCCCTCCAGCGTCCCTACGGCACTGCTCCAGGATCGGGCGCTGCCGTAGCAACGCCGGGCAACATCTGCCCGGTGTATGCGCAGATCGGCTGAAAAGCCGATCTTACGCCCGCCATCCTAGCGACGACGGGCGTTATTCTGGATCAGGCCCAATGTGATTACTCAGTGTTGACCTGTTTACTTAAGAAACTCAAGACACATCTGGTGCTGAAATTTCCATACCCCCACTTCTAAATTTCCACTTCGAGCACTGCTTCAGATACTGGTAATGTCACAATTACCTGAGCAAAAATCTGACATATACATTAGTTTTATATAGTTCAGATCACTTTACAATTATACTTCCCTACTTTATAAATTACTGTATTATGCAAATACAGTAATTTCACCTCTTAAACTAATAAATCTTCTTAAGCTCACTAAAAATGTATGTGCTAATTTTACACAAATTAATATTATTTTTGTGGCAGATCTATGCAGTAATCTTAAACAAATGTCAGTTCATAGCCTTAGGTTATCAGCATGACTGCAATTTGTGATCTCACCTCTTTGTATTGAGTTTTTCTTTTCCTTTTTGTATTTTAAGTAAAATCCTAGATAAAAAATTTTTGCACCACTCCTCACACTTTCATTTTTTTTTACTACTCGCAATTCTCGTTTTGAATAATTGTAGGTTTATGTCCCTAAAATCACCATATAATATTGTATATATATTGTTGAACGGGCCCACAAGGCCACAGGGGGAATTCCCTGTGGGACTCACTTCCTGCAATTTTCACCCCTTATTGCAAGGAGACAGAGCCTCTTCTAAGATTTTTGGCTTCTGCTCAACATTAGTTAGATGATGCATCATGTGCCTGCACTACTTTTAGTTAACTAAGAGCTGGCCAGCAGTGGAGTCACAATACAGACACAGTGCCTGTCCCACTACATTATTAATAGGACCAGGCACTGTCTGTGTTGCTATGTGAAACCACAGCTTCCATCACTGGGACATTGGTATCAGTATCATCCACAGCATATAGTGCAAAATGTAAAGGGGCAGAAAAAGAAGGCTGGGGTCATGCAGGGACATAAAAGTTGGCAGAGTAACCCGTAGCCTAGCTTTTAACTACCTGCTATTGGGAACAATATATTTATTTTTCACTCTAGTTAAGAGTTATACTACAAATCACTTCATCTTATTCTGTTTTCATAGTTTAATTTTGCTTACCACTCCAGTTTATTATGCTCAAAATTTTTTTTTTCTAGAGTGCTAAAGGTCTAATGTCATCAATAACATATAAACAAGATGCATAAGCAAGCAGCAAGCCATATGTAAATCATGTTAGGTGTGGTAGAGGGCTACCTTATCTTTTTCCGTTCATATGTATACTTCCGCAAGGCAATCACCAGGGGTGTATCTAGGGTAAATGGAACCTGGGACCTGGGGCAAATCCCAAAAGTGCGCGCCCCCCCACCCGTTACATTTTTTTTTATTGATATATATCTCACTTGGTATGCAGTAGTCATGATTGTGCCACTGCAAAAGGGGGCGTGGTCAACTTGTTGGGGGAGTGGTCAAACAACATTAATATATATCTGACCTTGGTGTGCAGTAGGTATGATTGTGCCGACGCGATATAATGTAACCTATATAGCAGCTTATCAAATTTCTGCAGATTTTTGTAACTAATTCTCTGGTTTTTATTTTAAAGATAGAAATTCATATTTAGTTACTGAGTAATGGCTAGAGTGCCAGGCAATGCCTTGCTTTTTGTACAAAATATATTTCTGTCAGCGCTTTTCCTAAATAACATTGGACCTGATTCAGAATTACGTTTGAAATGTGTGCACAACTTAAAAACGTACGGAAATTAAGAACGCAAATGTGCATGGAAAATAATAGGAACACCCACAATTAAATTGTGTTTGTGCACATTTTCATTGTGTACATTTTCTGTGCATTAGTTTGGTACAGAAATTGCGTGCCTATGTTGAGTATGTAATTTGCACAGGATGCTGAGCTATTATCGCTATTTAATCAAGTAACTACAGTAAATCATTGTGAACACTACATGTAATATTTGTAGAAAGTTTTAAACTGTACATGTTAATGTACAATGATGATGATGATGATTATTATTATGTTACCATTATTATTTAAATGTTTTCAAATTTCATACCTTACATTATTATTTATTTTTTGTTTTTAATATACTGACTAAAGTGTGCGTAATTCTGTGATAAATGAAATGCAGGCTGTAAGACACTAACTTAATGTCTAACTGTGTAGTGTCAGATATTATATATATATATTGGCAAAAAGAAACAAATCAAGTGATGGCGCTTAACCCAAAATACCAATGAAACAACTTATAATAAGACAAGAGGTGACTAAAACCCGATTACACAGGGGCAGCTTTCCTTCAAAAAGTCTGTGTGTTACAGACAGAATAATTTACAAAAAAATAGGAAGAACAGGAGGCGCCAAACAGTTCATCAAGGTGTAGTAAATAAATGAATAATAGTTCAATAAAGTGCACGTGCTTGATAATTCACAATGTAGTGCAAGAAAGTGCAGATTCACAGCATACCAGATGGCCTTAGTATAAAGGCATATAGAAGGTTTCTTTAGAATAAAGACTTTTCCTTTAGGTGGCACATCCAAGGTAGAGGTAGCAGGTAGTGGCTGATGGCCTTAATAATAGGGCAGACCAGTGGTTCCCTTATAAACTTCCTTCTAGGAACACATCCAGGGTAGGAATGTACAGGTGGTAGCTTAGGCAGTAGAGACCATAAGAAGGGAGAAAGCAGGAATATAGTGCAGTATGTTTAAAGTAAAAAGTATTTATTCCATAATAAAATATTCGTACATCAAATATGCATAAAACACGCTTATCTGTTAAAATCAACAGTACCACTCGTGAATGGGTCACTCCAACGCGTTTCCTCTGGGATCAGCCCTTGGACTTCCTCAGGGAGCATAAATTAACCAGCCACGGCATACTGTAGCGTTTAAATAGCAAAGGAACCGCACATTGAAACATTGCGCATGCGCAGGAGAGAAAGGGTATCGCGGCCGTCATCTTTATAGAGGGTATGCCAGTTTACGGCTATGTAACGTCCTCGCGCATGCGCACTAGCGAGGTGAATGACCATTAGGAGAGATGGCACTTTATAGAACTAAAGTATTCTTCTAGGCATTATTTCAAGGTGCATCCAAGGTACGAATGCAGAATAATGGCATTCTGTATAGACTACTCGGGCAAATATAATTATAACGGGGCGGACAGGGCTCAGACTCAGCTAGTTAAGGCAAACGGGTGCCATTTTTGTTACTGGTTTGCCTGGATCAAAGGCATTATGAAGACAATAATACAGATGTAATCAATAACAATGTATTATAAACACAATGATAACTGGAATTCAGAGTAGGGATAGGTACTCTAACACCATATCCCCACCCTAAAACAGAAGCTTAGTAATATTTAAGAAAGACAACCATATAAACTAGCTAATTAACTGAAATTACTAAAATATATAATATTATATAGTAAAAGACAGCCAATTAAATGTGGATAAAAAACTATGGATAAGAAAACATAGAAAAAAAAAATTGCAGATAAATGCATTTAAAAGCAATCAATATTCATAGAGTGTGTGAGGCACAGGCTATGGGGATATATATTACAATAGTAACATATAAAAATAGTATAACATACATATACACACACATATATATATATATTTACACACACACATTAGATGTACTCCAGTGCCACATTCTCTTTATCATTTCTAAATCCCTTTCATCAGCTCCTTCTCCTCTTCATCTTCAACTCACCGGTTTTCATGTCTCTTTAGTCCCCCTAGGATCCCCATCATTTGTCTCAAGCCACCCCCCAGGATCCCCATCATGTCTTCCTAGCCCCCCAGTACTTCCATCATGTGCCACCAGCCCCCTCCCCCAGTACTCCCTGCCTGACATGCACATTTTATGGTCCTCTAAGCTGTATAATGTGTTCAGTATACACTGATGTCATGACATGCCGGAACTAAATAGTCATCAATTAAAAAAATAAATTCTACATTAATTATCTGCATTACATTTGCATTTAGGGATGTCTTTGCACATATTTTGAAATTTTGATACAAATCTTAATATCTATAACAACTACAACTATCTGACTGTTGGGATCAATATCATTTAAGCATCAAAATCAACATTCTTTTAACCACAATAGCCTCCTAGTGTCATAAAGAGCAAAATACATATTTGTAGCCACAATGTAAAGAAAGCTGAGGCTTAAAGTTAATACTTACCATACCGCTGCCAATCAAGTCTGTATACGAACAGCTGCCGGTTGGAAGCCCATCGATATTCCGAAGTGACGGCCAAACAGCAGCAGCAATCATGGCAGGCCAAGAAAACAGCTGGCACACAAGAGCCATGTCTCACCATCTTCCAATAATCCCCATCATGCCTCACCAGCTTCCAATAATCCCCATCAGGTCGCTCCAGCCTCCCAATAATCCCCCTCATGTCTCCCCTCAGCCTCCCAATAATCCCCCTCATGTCTCCCCTTAGCCTCCAAATTATCCCCCTCATGTCTCCCCTCAGCCTCCAAATAATCCCCCTCATGTCTCCCCATAGCCTCCAAATAATCCCCCTCCTTTCTCCCCAGCCTCCAAACAATCCCCCTCATGTCTCCCCAACCTTCAAATAATCCCCCTCGTGTCTCCCCAACCTTCAAAGAATCCCCCTGATGTCTCCCCAGCCTTCAGCCTTAGTGCAGCCCCTCATATAGTTTCAGTCATTAGTGCACCCCCATCATATAGATTGAGTATTTAGTGCAGCCCCTCATGTCCTTAGTGCAACCCCTCATATAGTTTAAGTCCTTAGTGCAGCCCCTCATAGAGTTTAAGTCCTTAGTGCAGCCCCTTCATAAATATTCAGTCCTTAGTGTAGCCCCTCATAGAGTTTAAGTCTTTAGTGCAGCCCCTCATGTCCTTAGTGCAGCCCCATCATATAAATAATCCCCCTCATGTCTCCCAAACCTTCAAATAATCCCCCTCATGTCTCCCCAGCCTTCAGCCTTAGTGCAGCCCCTCATAGTTTCAGTCCTAAGTGCACCCCCATCATATAGTTTCAGTCCTAAGTGTAGCCCCTCATAGAGTTTAAGGGCCTGATTCAGAGATCCGTCGGCGATCGGGCCGCAAATATACGCATCTAAGTGGCAGGTTGGAACAGGTTACACCCACCAGAATAAACAGTCACTCCCCTTGCAACCTCTGGCCGGACCTAAACTTACACCTCCATAGACTTGCCCTAACTGGCTGCACTCACTCCCGACCCTATGTGTATTAGTTGCATATATTTACGGCCCTAACTCTGTAAGCGCGCCCACTTTCCCTCATCTAAATGCCTCCCCCCGCCCATTTCTATGCAAATCCTTAGGTCCGTATATTTCCGCTGCACTTAGGGTCGCATTAGTCTCCGCCCGATTCACAAGTCCGACCTTAAGGCATTTCCGACCTTAACTTCAACGTACGCGGTGTTGCACTATTACTACGCATGCGCAGTTGATGCAAAATTGAACTGACCCTAAATATACGCACGGAACTATCGTTAGTTCCGGATCTCTGAATCAGGCCCTAAGTCCTTAGTACAGCCCCTCATATAGTTTAAGTCCTTAATGCAGCCCCTGATAGAGTTTAAGTCATTAGTGCAGCCCCATCATATAGATTCAGTCCTTAGTGCAGCCCCTCATGTCCTTAGTGCAGCCCCTCATATAGTTTAAGTCCTTAGTGCAGCCCCTCATAGAGTTTAAGTCTTTAGTGCAGCTCTTCATAGAGTTTAAGTCTTTAGTGCAGCCCCTCATGTCCATAGTGCAGCCCCCTCATGTCCATAGTGCAGCCCCTTCATGTCCATAGTGCAGCCCCCTCATGTCCTTAGTGCAGCCCCCTCATGTCCTTAGTGCAGCCCCCTCATCTCCATAGTGTAGCCCCTCATATTGTTAAGTCCTTAGTGCAGCCCCCAATTGCAGCCAAATCAACTTACCCGCTCCTTGGTCTCTCCTTACTCACCTCCGAGGCGCGCTCTCTGCATTGTAAGTGACGCAGATGCGACCTTGGGGTCATGTCAGCGTCTTTACTCACCCACGCACCACCGCTGGCACCCGCTCTGACCTCCGAAGGAACAAAAAGCCGTGGAACTCTTTACTTATGTAAGTTTTGTAGGACTCATGCCCTAAGGCACATCAGCTGGGCGCCATCGGAACCTGGGGCACGAGCCCTACAAAACCCACGTTAGTTACGCCTCTGGCAGTCACACTTGTGAATCCATCGTAACTTAAGAGTAATGCCCATACTGTACATTAGTAGCCCATGTGCAGCTCATTTGCATTAAGAGTCTTGCCCCTCTAGCCATGCATGCAGGACTCATTCCCTGCCAATCCAAACATCACTACTAAGTTAGTCACCTGTGTCCAGGGCTGGATCCACCATAGGGCAAATGGGGCGTTCTCCCCGGGGCCCCCACACACAAGGGGGCCTCCACAAATAAAACAGGCCTCCTTCTCCCTTTAGTTACTATGGTAATTGCATTGCGCCGTGCGGTGACGTCACCGCGACTCTGTGTTCCATCTCCCAATGTAAAGGAAGTCCCTGCATCACATGGACAGCTAAGGTAAGTGAATGGGGAGGTTGTTAAAAGAGGTAGAGAAGAAAGGAGGGATAGGTGCAAAGAGGCAGACTGTAGAGGTGAGAAAAACAGGTGTGAAAGAGAAGTGTGAAGAGAACAGGTATGTAAGAGAGGTGTGAAGTGGAGACATGTATGTGTGCAATGTGTATGTGAGAGGTTTGAAGAGGAGAACAGGGAGATAACAGGGATAAGAGAGCAGAACAAACAGAATAAATAGTAGACATTTATTATAATTATACATTTTCAAAATATAAATTTATATAATTACTGTTAAATATATTTTTTTATTATTTGGGGTATTAAATATAAATATTTGATAGTATACAGAGGTATTTAATGTCATTAATTCTTTATTATTTGGGATATTAAATGTAATTCTTTTTGTATATAGGTGTATGTATTATTTTTTTGTAGGGATGCATAACAACTATTTTTTTATGTTATAGGCCGGCCCTATATTTTATTTATTAGCTAGAAGGGGCATAACTTTGTGTTTTGTTGCACAGGATGACAGGGCATACAGACACTTGTGGTTCTCCAAGTGCCATTTGTAGCACTACAAGCATCAGCATGCCCTGCTGCGTAAAAAAGCCACTTAAACCCGGGAAATTCATTGGTGGTGTGAAAGGGACAGTGCGCTTGACCTCCTTTTTTTTGACCCAGCATTTCTTCCAGATAAAAACTGGGTTGACAATGCCTGTTTTTTCGGCAGTGGCGGTGTGGAATGGGTATTACATGTGCAGGCCTTTTTCTCCAAAAATAAAAGTAATGTGTGCTAGGGGCCCCCAGAAGTTAGTTCTCCTGGGGCCCTCACAATCCTTAATCCGGCCCTGCCTGTGTCTGTGAATCAGTCAGCCATGGCTTCCATGCTTATTTTTTAGTTCTGGGCATGTGCAGTATATCCGCTCGTAAAAATACGCACAGAGATTCTGCACTTACTTAAGTGTGAATTTGGTCCACTGCTCCCTCTGGTGTCCGGTGCAACTCTCCATGCTAACCCGTAAAATAGACAAAAGTTAACACTACATTCAGCATCTTCCAATAACCTGCAAAAAGAGAAGAGAGAGTTTAGAATATTGTATTATTATTATTATTATTATTATTGTTTATTTATAAGGCACCACAAGGTGTCTGCAGCGCCATACAAAATACAACAAATTACAACAAAATACAGAATACAACTTTTCACCTAGATTGTCAATGCGATCTCTGGCTACAACACCAACAAGGGACCTGTGAGAGATCCCCTTTCTGCCTTCTTCATCTGGTGTTCCCTACTTGCTGCTTGGCTCACTCTCCAGGTCCTGGCAACAACCAATGCCAAATGTCCACTAACTAGGGTTTAGCACCTACTACCCAGCAAGGCGTAGTACCCCCTCCATCTATACACACACACACACACACACACACACACACACACACACACACACACACACACACACACTATTAGCATTATTTATATCAGTATAAATATATATCAGTATCAGCATGAATTATATCCATATAGATATAGTTGTACACACATACACACACACACTATATTCACACACACTATATTCACACACTAATATGTATCTATATAGAAATATCTAGATTTATATTTGAAAAAGTGTCAACATATGCATATATAT
>WWET01004083.1:118319-129666 GCA_011038615.1 Limnodynastes dumerilii
GGTGACAGGGGAGTTCCATTCGTAAAATTCTAATCTTTGTGTTTTCTTAACTGAACATACAAGATTTACTTAACCAAGATAGAAGCTACAAGAATTTCCTTTTAAATTTAAAATAATTTATGGCACTAATTTTACAGGTAACGGCAAACTACTCACAATTGTTAACAACTCCTTTTCCTTCTCCTTTAGGTTGTGTGGATAATGTTTGTGGGGAAGGCCTGGAGGGTCTAAATGATGATTACTGACTTCCAAACTTATTGATAAAAATCATTTCTTAGTTGTTTTAATGTGCAAAACACAAAGGCCAACTTCTATACCTAGCTAAGGCAAGACATGGAGCTCATTACATTTTTAAAAACTGAATAATGTAAGATACATTTGAAAGTATCAAGTCTTTTGATCACCAGCTTAGATTTACTCACATCTACCACTAAGTCAAAGGTATTAGATCAGACATTGCAGCCATGATATCTTTAAGAAGATGCAAAAACACCCAAAAGCTTATAATGAGTTTCAACACTGAAAAGATTTTGATTTTTTTTTGCAGAAGGCATGGACAAAACAGATGTGATAGAACAGGCTAACAAAGTAAACTAATATTTATTAACATTTAACTACATGTCACGTGGAAGAAAAGGGTGATTTCTGATATCATATTTTGAATGGGATTGTGACAGGAACGTGAGGGAAATGGGATTAAAATAATAAATCAATTAACTGAGTTAAGTGTGACACTTTAGGACACTGGGCTAGAAAATATAAACATTGAGATATTACTACCAGTGAGTTGGATTTAAAGGGAATAGATAACTCTGGGAGAAGCTCTTTTTGGACAAACAGTTATATAGTTAAATCTTAAGACTATGGGACAAATTTTGCTGATTTCTGAATTAATAAAATATATTCCATATTAATGAAAATTCTGGAAGATTAGGATCCTCCAAAACAGTATATTCTCCTACAATTGCGCTAAGAGGACAAAGGTGGACAATGTGGGGATGCTGTTTTCAAAATAGACAGCAGAATGCTAATTTTCTTCTCTATTTTGAAAATAGCGCTAATTAGAAGATTTTATTAATGAATGTGAATACATTTTTCAACATACTTACACATTCATTCATTCGGAAACCGCCGCCACAGACCAATCACACCCCCGCAGACCCGCCACATTGGACTGGACAGGTGAGTATTATAGTGGAGTCTATGATGAATAATAAACAAAAAGATATAGAGTTAAAGAAACTCCACCAAGCACTACCTTTAGTGCACACACTTACGTTAGATCAGTAATAACAGTGTATCATTTAGCAGATAAAATCATCGTTTATTGTTCTACATTAAAATATGTAGCGAAATATCCCACATAGAAACACATATAGTCTGTTGAGATACATTAGAAGTGCAAGGTAATCCCAATAAGACATAAACTAATTATTAATGCCACATTGTGTACTCATTCTCAACAAACGTCACCGGACACTCCAAGGTGAAGATTCCCAATTGCCTGCGGCTCAGGCATACCCTGCACTATCGAAACAATAGATCAAACCCCCTAAACAATTAGCGCTCCCTTAATCCTCTGCTGCAGAGAAATGGTTAGGGTTAAACCACTCCCTCAAACTATGCCTATTCTTCAACAGGAGAATAGGCTATCACAATAAACAACTGCACCAATTCTCAAAACTGCGCTGAGGATATTAAAAATGTCAATGTGGGTGCAACATGCAACAATGTTACATTTGACGTTTCTTTATAAAAAAGTGCTCAGGAAGAAACAACTCTGTTCTTAAACTTCAATGTGTCCAAATCTATCAGAGGGAGAGCTCCAATCCTTTCTTTCTCCTCTTTCTTTCAAATAGTTCTCCCCTCTCTCATTATATGAAAATAAAGAGAGTACGTAACAGCAATATTCTTTTATTCATATACTGTGTAAATTATTACTGCGACCTAGGGTCAGCCGCAGTATCAGGGACCGGGGACTCACACACCCCCTTACCGCCGTTCACAGCGGTTAATATGAAAAAGAAATGAAAGAGACCTGATACTTCTTACAGCGCCCCCTTACGATAAACTCTAGTCCTCTGGTTCAAATAAACAAGGAACCTACACTGGGGAAGCTGTTAAGAGGTGCTGGTATAGCAGTGTTTGATTGCAGTCATCGGAGGCAGCTGGGTGGATTCCCGGAGGCTGAGTGCTACACCCTGGAAGAGTAAGAAAAAGTATTAGTTTGGCTTGCACCCAAGAGTTAAACAACGTGAGTGCATATATCTGAGAAGTACTTACCTGGTATTGGATTGTCTGCACTATTTTTCCTTCTTTCTTATTGTCCTTCGGCACCCGTTGGTGGAGATTCAGGAGGGATTTTGGAGACTAGGAGCAGTCTAGAAGTAGAAGAAACCCGGAGGAATTATTTATTATGAGCATTGGAAAAAGAGAAATAGAGTGTAAGTGCAAAACTTAGGGGTTAAAGATCCCAACGAAATTAATTGGCTGCACTAGGTTTTTTCTTCTTTTCCCTTCCTTTCTCTGTCTGAGGGTGAGCGGTTGCCAGGGACAACGGGAAGGAATTGGTGTGAGAAAAGGAGACGAGGATAAAGACCTATACTGAAAGCAAAAGTTCAAGAGGTTTTAAGTGTAAGCATTCTGGAAAAAGTGTGCGTGGTGATTTATTCTAACAGTCTTCACATTGCGCTTTTTTGTCTTTCTACTCCCCTTCATCTAAGGACAGAAAGAGTTGAATTTAACAACGGAAATTCTGAAGAATATTGGTTCTGAGAGACTGAGAATACATCGGAGCACAAGGGAAGATTCAAAGAAGGAAGAGAGACTTGAAATAAAAAGACTGTGAGTTCCAGTTTTATTGAAGCACCCTATGTGAAAAATTGTGAACGTTTTATCCTTGTTTATTTGAACCAGAGGACTAGAGTTTATCGTAAGGGGGCGCTGTAAGAAATATCAGGTCTTTTCAATTTCTTTTTTCATATTATCCGCTGTGAACGGCGGTAAGGGGGTGTGTGAGTCCCCGGTCCCTGATACTACGGCTGACCCTAGGTCGCAGTAATAATTTACACAGTATATTTATTCAGTTAGTGTGAAGGTAGGGGAAGTCCCCAATTTCCTGAGCACGATCTTTCCACACAGTAAGTTACAACAGCTGACCTAGTGATAAATTAACATGTTCCTACATAGGGAAGAGAGAATGGAGAGAATTGAACAAGTCTTTAGAGGGGACAATGAGTTTTTTGATGGAGATCTTGAGGGCATAATGGAAAGGTTAGAGAAAACCCTACAAAGGGAAAATAAGGTTTGGTGGGATATAGTAACAATGGAGAAATACAAATCCGATCAAATCATACCAAGAGGCCTTAGAATTAAAAAAATGTGTTCCTTTGAAACAAAATCCATGGAATTCACGAAGTCTTGGTATGGCATTTTAGATCAATGCTCATTTTCCCTTATGGATCTAATTGTGAAAGAAAAAAGTAAGGAACTAAAGGAGCTAACAGCAGAAATAACAGAACTGGAATCTCTTATTATTCCATGTAGGGAGATTCCGGAGTTTAAGGAAATGGAAGAGATAATAACTAGAAGGATACAAAAGAATGAGAGAAGGATCACGGAAGGGAAATTTAAAAAATACAAAAGGGATACCATTGATTATAAGACTGGGACACAATATTTGAGGATGGGGAAAGGGGGTAAAAAGAAAGCGGAGGAAAGAGGGGAGGCCCTCTTAGGGGGATATTGAAGTTTAAAGACTCGGTTTGAGGGCAAACTCGCTCAGTATGACCACTTCTATCACAGCGTCTACAAATGGGTCTCCCTTGCTGATCGAATCGGTCGGAGGGGCGTCTTCCAGTATCCCTTAGAGGGGTGCCTCGAGCTTGATTCGGTTGCCACCATTCCTCTCCTCTGTAACTTCTCTCAGTTGCCTGTCCTCTCCTCAGAACCTCCAGTTCTCGTGTGATCTGAGCAAGCTGGTCCCTAAGATCATTCATTGGGTCAGAGGCTGGCCTTTGTGTACACTGGGCAGCCTCCTCTCTTGGCATCAGTGCCATGCTTGGGCTGGACTCTATGGGGGACGCGTTTTCCTGATACCCTGGCATCTCTGGAAATTGGACTTCCTGCAGATGGCTTGATCCCAACATTCTAATCGCAGACTCTTTGAAATCCAGGAACGACTGGTCTGAAACTTGGAACTTAAGTAATCGTAGTTGAGACTTTACCATTTCCCCGTGGGCCCCTTCAATGAATTGATCAATGAGTGTTTTGTCCACATGTCGTACTTCTTCAGCGTCTACATTCTGAATAGCCTTTAGTGCTTCCTGAAGACTTAGTGCAAAATCACGGAGAGACTCTCCCTGTTGCTGCTTTCTAGCATAGAACTGCATTTTTAGTTCAGATAACGTCTTTGTGTCGAATATGGTGGCCAATCTTTTCATAATCTGGTCCACTGACGTTTTCTCACTATCAGGCCATGATCTCACCTCTCTCAATGCAGGTCCTTTTAACTGTCCCAGTAGAATCTCCACTTGTTGTTGCCTTGATAATGGGTACAGGCGGAACATGGACTGCATCTTTGCTCTGAACTCGCCTAGGCCACTGGTCTCTGAGCTATGGGTGCTGCCTGCATATGTGGGGAGCCAAGGGGCTCCAAAGTAGTAAGGCATAGTTATGGGAGTTGTAGTGGATACGTGCAGGCTCTCTTCACTAGGACTATCTCCACCAGGCAATTGTTGTTGCTCCTCGTCGGCCATTTTGTCTGTGCTGGGTTAACGTCTTGCTTTGGACTCTGCAATCCTGTTCGTGACGCCAGATGTGATGGTGGCCCAGGGATGATGGTATGGGCACAGTTGGTGTTAGGTTAAGGGGTTGGTTACCTTTAGGTAGCGTGGCCTCCCTCCGGATCCTTTCTCTGGATTGACTCAGACCATTAGGACCCACACCACAGCAGAGAGGCAAGAGATTCCCCAGCAGTACTCAGACAGAGGGACAGCAGCTTTACACCATAAGGCTTAAATTATACAGTTTTATTAATGTTATCCTGGCTATAGGAATGGCAATGACTGTAGCCTTAGTTTCAAAGTGACAACCAGATAAAGAACAATTCACAGTGCTGAATTATATGCATCAATCATGAATATAGTACAACAGATATAAATATAAACAATGCAGCAGTAATACATATAGGTAACTCTCTCAATAATACCTTACTTTACTAATCAATATAGTATTGAGTTGTTGGGGGCCCCTTCTGGAGAATTGTGCACATATAAAGTGTTGAGCTGTGGAAAGTGATGCAGTGTTTTCCTGTCACAGTTGCTGTACATCAGGAGGGTGAATGTTCAGTGTGTAGTTTCTGCAGGTTTTTGGTAACTCACATCAGGGAAGGATTCCTTTGTTTGCACACAACAGATAAGGTATAGTCTCTGGTCTCTCAGCTTTCCTTTCCTTTCCTTTCCTTTCTCTTTCTATCTCTCTTTGTGTTTACTCTGGTCATAAATCTTCCATCAGCTCTGCAATCTCTCTCTCTCTTCACAGCTTTTTCCGGGGCTTGAACAAACACCAACACACACTTCCTGTCTCCCCTTTTCTCCCCAAAGTCCTAAAGCATGCTGGGATCTGTAGTTTCATTGTATCTCCCACCAACATTGCTCCCAGCAGTCCTAGTATCTCTTAAAGGTGTATTCCACTTTAGTGGGCTATCACATGCTTCCCCACGAAACGATGCGTGTCCTCACGCAAAATAGTCCTTCATGCAAAAGAGTCCTTCATGAAAAAGTCTTTGTAACATCAACATTTAGCATTTGGTTATAATAAACAGTAAAATAGTATAAATGATTGACATTATTCTAAGTATCTAGTGGGTACTTTACCCCTGTTAACTCTCTCTGACCTTCTTAAACTTATTGATGGTACCGCTATGTCCTCAAGATTACTGACCTCATTACGAGGTGCAACTACAACAGGTAATTGAGGTTGGGAAGTTTGCATTTCTGTTATTGATGTCCCTGGTATGATTGGCATAAACAATGGGAACATGAGATCAAGGGGACACTGCCTTGGGGGTCCCAACCTCTCTGCTATCAGTGGGACCTCTTGCTCCGCAGGATGCTCTTCAACACGAGTCACACATCTCTTTATCTGGTCCCGATGGACTATTCGTGGTTTGCTGCCATCTTCTCTTGCCACATGGTAGTTAGGCCCTCCATGTTGAGGGATTCCTGTTACTAGGAATGGAGTTGATTCCCACTTGGCATCCAGTTTGCTGTGGCGATGATTCTTTCTCATCCAGACTTTGTCTCCAATCTCCAAAGGTTCGTCCCTAACATGGGCATTATAATTGCTTTCTTGACGCTTATGGACATTGTCCATTCTCTGCTTCACAATAGCTTGGGCTACCTTCAGTCGATGCTGATGCTCTACCTCCCAATCCGTCTGTGGTGTGGATCTGTCACCTTCAATCTGGGGCAGTCCTAGTTCAAGATCCATGGGCAATTTTCCATGGCGCCCAAAAAGGAGGTAGTATGGTGTGAACCCAGTAGAGCAGTGTTCAGTATTATTATATAGATAGGTTAATTCAGGCAGTAGCATCGGCCAATCCAGTCGCTGAGGGAGTGGGATAGCTCTGAGCATCCCTATAAGTGTTTGGTTCATCCTTTCGCATAGGCCATTACACTGCGGATGATAGGCAGTTGTTCTCAGCTTTTTGCAACCATATAACAGACATAACTCTGTAAATAACTGTGACTCAAAGGCTGCTCCTCTATCACTCAGAATTTGTTCAGGGTATCCATATGGCCGAACAAAGGCTCTCCACAAGACTTCAGCTGTTGTTTTGGCTGTCAAATCCCTTACTGGCAGGGCCACTGCAAATTTAGTGTAGTGATCAATAATGGTTAATGCATATTGATATCCCGTTCGACTAGTCTCCAACTTCACATGGTCAATCGCTACTATCTCCAACGGTCGACTACTATTGATTGGGTGGAGTGGTGCTTTCCGTCCCGGCCGGACGTCACTTCTGATGTTGCAGGTAGTGCATTCTTCACACCACTTTTTCACATCTTCTCTCATGCCCACCCAGAAGAACCTTTTTCGAAGGGTAGCTTCAGTCCTTTGACGACCAAAGTGGCCAGATTGGTCATGATAGGCCTTTAGCAGCAGATGGGCTTCCTGCTTGGGAATGACAACTTGTATGAATTGATAGTGTGTGTCGGGTTCCACATTACGACGGACTACCAGTCCTTGTTGGACACACAGACGGTCTCTGTGTCTCAGTAATTTGACCAGTTCCGGCTCAGCTCCTTGACGTTGTATTTTAGTCAAAGTCTTTTTGTTGATTAGCATTACCTTCAAGCACTGGATCACTGCACTCTCAGCCTGCATTAGACCCCACTTGGTATCTTGACCATCTCTTTCAGGACTGCTGCTTCCAGATTCTGAGTAGGAGGACACCCCCATTGTCAATGCGTTCTGGTGAATTTGTGGGCTCCAGAAGGCAGGCAGCTCCACCGTTTCCCATTGATCTTTACTTTCTGGTTCATCCTTCAAAGGCATGCGAGATAATGCATCAGCATTTGCATTTGATTTACCACTCCGGTACTTAATGGTAAATTGGAAGTTGGCTAACCTGGAGGCCCACCTCTGTTCAATTGCACCAAGATGGGCTGTCTGGAGGTGAGACAGTGGATTATTGTCCGTGAATACAATGAATGGAGTTGCTGCAAGGTAGTCCTTAAATTTCTCGGTTACAGCCCACACAAGAGCCAGAAATTCCAATTTGAATGCACTGTAATTATCAGTGTTCCTTTCGGTTTTCTTCAGCCCTCGACTGGCATATGCAATGACACATTCCTGCCCATCTTGCACTTGTGCTAGAATGGCTCCTAAACCGCTGGTACTTGCATCAGTGTACACATGAAAGGGTTTAGTAAAGTCTGGATAAGCCAGTAAAGGTGCTTCTATCAGCAGTTTCTTCAAGGCCTCGAAGGCTGCCTGTCGGGCGGTTGTCCACTGGACAGGAGCACTCTTGGACTGACGCTTTTCAGGTGTACCACGTAACAGTTCATTCAGGGGGGCAGCAACTGTAGCAAAGTTCTTCATGAATCGTCTATAATATCCAGCCAATTGCAGGAATCTCCTAACCTCTCTCACAGTCGCTGGTGTAGGCCAATCTTTCACCGCCTTTATCTTTTCTGGATTTGGAGCTACCCCTTTTGTGCTGACAATGTGCCCTAGGTATTGCACTTCCGATTTTAGCAAATGACACTTTGAGGGTTTCACTTTGAGGCCATATTTGGCAAGTTGTACAAAGACTTCATCTAGGTGTTGCAGATGTTCTTCATATGTCTTGGAGAAGACGATGACATCGGCCAATCTTTCCTTTATCTTTTCTGGATTTGGAGCTACCCCTTTTGTGCTGACAATGTGCCCTAGGTATTGCACTTCCGATTTTAGCAAATGACACTTTGAGGGTTTCACTTTGAGGCCATATTTGGCAAGTTGTACAAAACAAACCATTGGGGTGGGCGGTCTTCTCTCGATCTTCAGGTGCCATGGGTACTTGCCAGTAACCACTAGTCAGATCTAGCGTGGAGAAGAAGGCAGCAGATCTCAGGGCTGTCAAGGACTCCTCAATTCAATTCAGGGGATAAGCATCCATCTTAAACTCTTTCTTCCGGACTAATACCATAGGTGCAGCCCAGGGACTGTAACTATCTCTCACTACCCCAGAGGACTTCATCTCTTCTATCATACGTTTGACGGGTTGATATAGAGCTGGGGGTAGGGGTCGGTGCTTTGCTTCGATGGGAGCGGCATCACCTGTGGGTATTCGATGTTGTATGGCGTCCACTTTTCCCAAATCGGTGGGGTGTTGACTAAATGTCCTCACATTTTTCTTAACCACTTGGAGCGCTCCTAGTTTTTGCTCTGCTGGAGTTCTATCATCTCCAATTTGAATTTCTTCCCACCATGGGGGTTCTGTCGTCTCCTTGGAGTTAGAACTGGCTGTGACACTCTGCTGTGACAACTGGCCTCCTATATCGAGGACATCTTGAAAGGTCACCCGGGTCAGATGTGCTACAGGCTGATTGCGGTAAAGATGGACTGAGTAATTATGAGGATTTAATAGCCGGACAGGGACTCTTCCCTTCTCGACTCTGACTAAACTTCGAGCCACTACAACTTCAGCTTGGGCTTGCTCATCACTCGGTTCTACTATTGCCTCATAGTCTTGACCGCTGGGACCAATTCTAGCCTTACACCATACTATCATTTCCGAATTTGGTCTCAAACGTACAGGCCTTAAATAAGTCTTGCCTGTCAGGTCTTTTTCTTGGTGTTAAATTCTTGCTCAATGTGATTTTGATACGGCACAAACATCAATACTAAAGCAATTACCAAGTGACTGTGAAATACTGCAGCTGGAGCTAGGATGGGCATTGTGACCCGATCAAGGGATTGACTGTAATGCTTTCTTACAAATCGTTAATGTGCTCCTTATAGACATATGCTTCAAGTTTTCATTGCAAAGGACACATTTATATTTAGAAAGGCATTGTGGCCTTTGTTAATAGACCAGCATGAAAAACCTCAGCACTACAATATATTTCTAAACAAGTCTGGATGTTTCAGTGTCTAGGAAGTTATAGGTTGATGCCAATAGGCTCAGGCTTTGGGGGTCTCTCTCCTTTGGCTACTGTTGGGGTTCATATACACCATCACCAACTTGCTGAAACTCAGATAAAAGCTAGGTACACACTGGAGGGTTATCTGACAATTGTAGTGCAGATTCATACCCTCCAACTGTACCTATTTAGCAAGTACAGTACTGTTTTTTTATTGGTCTTTACTGGCTCAAAACTTGTACTGGATTCTGGCCGAGGAGTTCCCTCCCCTCTATACTCCCCTTCCAGTCCTGCAGCATCTGATCACTATAGCAGAGCTGCGGGGACAGACTCCTACAGCTCTTCTATAGTGACAAGACCCTCTCCTGTGATACTATAGTGACGGTACCGTCCTGTGATACTATAGTGACGGGACCCTGCAAACCGTCTCTTCACTCGTTCTCCACTCACCGCTTGGCTCCGTCTCTCCCCGTGATCTTCCCTCGGTGCACCCAGGCAAAGGGTAACAAAAGGAAACAAACAATAGTGCAAGAGCGTTCCGGTATACAGGTTCCACCTGATATGAATATGCTTACTTGTGTCCTTCTTGTATTTCAGCTTTTATAAATTCTTCCCTCTAAACCCTCAGTGAGGGGGGGAGATCTGGTCCCAAATCGATCACCGTATCCTTCCCGTTCACCAAATATAGATATATGGGGAAGAAAGAAAAAATACCAATAGTGCAACTCAATCAGCTAAATACCCTGAGCTATGCACTCACAGAGTTAGCCTCTTGGAATCGCATATATAGAGGATTACAATCTTCATTGAACATCCATTTCTCCATACAGGACGCTGCCCAGCATTATAAATAAATCCACTTTTATTCAAAATAAAATAAAATAAAACACTATACCACAAGTATCTCCACGCTACAGATTACGTTTTGAATGTAATACGGGGTCCGGATACCCGTTCATACAGAATCATAAATTAAAGTTTTCATAAAAAACCTTATGCTGTAGGTAAGTAATCCACTCAGGTATAGGTAAAGCCACCAACGCGTTTCTACATATCACATGTCTTTCTCAAGGTGTCCCTCTCCCTCTGATAGATTTGGACACATTGAAGTTTAAGAACAGAGTTGTTTCTTCCTGAGCTTTTTTTTATAAAGAAACGTCAAATATACCCTGCACTATCCACAAGGACCCTGGTATCCCCTTAACGTCCTCACGGACGTGCTTTGCCTATCCAGGCCAGTATCTGACCCTTCCTGCACTTGTGTGCCCAAAGGAAATAGTTCACCGGTGCCGGAGGACCACGTGGGCGGCAGGTTTGACGTTTGTTGAGGATGAGTACACAATGTGGCATTAATAATTAGTTTATGTCTTATCGTGATTACCTTGCACTTTTAATGTATCTCAACAGACTATGGGGCTGATTCAGAGATGCGATTGCGAAAAGATCGCAAATATACGCACCTTTGCTAAGATCTTAGCAGACACTCCCCTTACAAACAGCGGTGGATCTTAAACTTAGACCACCATTGACTTGCCCTAACTATACACTGTCATTTGGGATCTTAAGTGACGTGGTAGCGTTCATTTAAGATCCTAAGTGTCAGTCCTCGCCCACTTTCCCTCATTTCCCTGCCTCCCCCCGCCCATTTCCATGCAAATCCTTAAGATCTTAAAGATTCGCAGCACTTAAGATCTTAAGTGCTTGCGATCGATTCA
>WWET01004083.1:129704-143822 GCA_011038615.1 Limnodynastes dumerilii
GTTGCCCATAGCAACCAATCAGATCCTAGCTGACATTCTCTAGTGTGTAAAAAGAAAGTGAGAGCTAGAATCTGATTGGTTGCTATGGGCAACATCTCCACTGTTCCAAACCCGTGGCTTAGTAAATCTGGCCCCATATGTGTTTCTATGTGGGATATTTCGCTACATATTTTAATGTGGAACAATAAATGATGATTTTATCTGCTAAATGATACATTGTTATTACTGATCTAACGTAGGTGTGTGCACTAAAGGTAGTGCTTGGTGGAGTTTCTTTAACTCTATATCTTTTTGTTTATCTGAGTTATATTACTGCCAGTAGCACCCCTTACTAAGGGATACCACGTTTGAATTATAACTGGTGTGTTTTTTTCTTTTGTTTTTATGATGAATAATAGTCTATAGGAAGTCTTACGGTTAGACTTTGGGGATGATAGTCTAAGGATTAGGCTGTGGGGAAGTGAGTCTTATGGTTAGGCTGTGGGGTAGGGAGTCTTAGGATCAGGCTGTATGTAGAGGAGTTTTCAGGTCTGATTCAATTTAATGTGAAGCCTGTGTTATTTTGGCTGCAAAGCTAATTGTGCAAATTATATTGCAAATTTTTCTATGCACTCCATAGAGGTGTGTATTAAAATCAGTGAAATTTGGCTACTGTGATAGCTAGTCTTAAGCGTATTTGCTTCATAACCAAAATAATGTGGGCTTTGTGTTGAATTGAACGGGTCCTTCGGGTCGGGCTGCAGGTAGGGGAGTCTTAGGCATAGGCTGTGGAGAAGGGAATCTTAGAGGTAGGCTGTGGGGAAGGGAGTCTTAGGATCAGGCTGTGGAGAAGGTAGTATTTAGGTTAGGCTGCAGGGAGGGGAGACTTAGGGTCAGGCTGCAGAGAATGGAGTCTTAGGTTCAGGTTGTGGGTAGGGGAGTCTGATTCCATTCAACGTGAAGCCAGCATTATTTTGGTTGCAAAGTTAATTGTGGGAATTTAGATTATGAATATTTATACTCACTACAGGTGCATATTAAAATCTGCGGATTTTATCTACTGTAATAGCTCATTTTAAGCGCAATTAGTTTTACAACTAAAATAACGCAGGCTTTGCTTTGAATTAAATTGGATCCTTAGAGTTGGGCTGCTGGTAGGGAAGTCTTAGGGTCAGGCTGCGGTGAAGGGAGTCTTAGAGGCAGGCTTTTTATATACACCCCATAGAGGTGCGTATTAAAATCTGTGGATTTTGGCTACTGTAAAAGTGGGTGAGACTGCGGAGAAGGGAGTCTTAGCATTAGGCTACAGCGAAGGGAGTCTTAGGGTCAGGTTGTGGGTAAGGGAGTCTTAGGGTCAGGCTGCAGGGAAGGGAAGCTTAGAGTTAGGGTAATAGAATGGAAGGATTAGGGTAAGAATAAGGATAAGGGATGGGGTAGGATAAATACAAAATTTTCTCCACTGCAGATTAATCTTCTGGAGCTTTGACTGCTTTTCCTCAGCGAGACAAGAGCAATCAATACCAGAGCCACTTTGAAATTGGCTGGTATAAAACGGTTTCGTAAAAGGGCCGTTCTCACCACCGACCCACACCAGAGAATGGGTATGGGGGTTCATATGGTAGTCATGAAGAAACATGAAGAACAAAAAGCAAATTTACTGTAGCTTAGTCAAAGATCAAATATGCTTTTACATTATTGATAAGGCTTATTGTGACAAATCGTAACTACATTATTACATTTATATCAAGTAATCACTTCTGGAATTGGGCATGTGTCTTTTAATATTATATTCAGTTTCTATATAAACATACTATAATATAATAGGACAATATAATAAAAGGGTAAGACACTGCTTTGTGTTATAAAATCCAGTGGAAAATAAAACTGGTCATCTTTATAAACTGTCAGAATATCGGTAGTATTTAAAATGACAAGCTCTACATATTGTCCTGATTCCTTATGTGAAAGGAATCCTTTTGCCAGATAATTTTTAAGCACAAAACAAGAGATGTAGTGTCAGTGAGGGATCCGATATCTAGCCTTCCGTGTGAACGCATGTGAAGTCACACCCCTTGATTACACAGAGTTCTAAACCCTAGTCCCATTTTAAAATTTCTAATCTGTTCAATCTGAAAATGAGGACAGTTTGGAAGTGTGGTTAGGGCCACGTGCATAGAGTGCACCTTTACTGTAAAATATTAATACCCAACCACTCCCTGTTGCGCTCGCAGCTGCCCTGCCATCAGGGACAGTATGTAGGGGAAAAAAAACAGTTTTAATGGATCCAGATACTGTGGCAAGATTATGTACAGGTTGTTATCTCCTCAGACAACAAACATCACTTTTTCATATAGCAATCAGACTTTTTGCAATCCTTGTACTTACTCCCCTGCACACCCCGAAATACTCTTAACAGACTTTTAGAAAAACTGATATGACTTTGCAGTCTGTGTGAAACACAAAGCAACAAACAACATCAACTTTTCTGGGGTTTATAAAAAATAATACAAAAACCTACTTTATGCTTCAAATACTTTCATGGCCTGGTAGATGGTGTGTGTCTTGTACCACCCTGTGGGCATGTCTGGGAAAGTGGGTATGTCTTGCTCTGCTCAGACCAGTGGGTTTAGTGCCTGCCCCTTTTATTCAGCCATCCATATGTCTGCCATTTATTATTTGTCCAGCCTTCATATGTCCAGCCTCCATATCTGCCCCTTTATTTGTCCTACCTCCATGTCTGCCCATTATTATTATTATTATTATTATTATTATTATTATTATTATTATGTCCAGCCTCCATCTGCCCCCTTATTGTCAGTGCCAGCCTCCATCTGCCCCTTTATTGCCTGTGCCAGCCTCCACTCGCCCCTTATTGCCAGTGCCAGCCTCCATCCACCCCATTATTTCCATTGCCAGCCTCCATGTCTGCGCCCTATTATTGCCAGCCTCCATGTCTGCCCCCAGTCGCCAGTGCCAGCCTCCATCTGCCCCTTTATTGCCATCTGCCACCTTATTGCCAGTGCCAGCCTCCATCTGCCCCCTATTATTGCCAGCCTTCATGTCTGCCCCCAATTGCCAGTGCTAGCCTTCATCTGCCCCTTTATTGCCATCTGCCTCCTTATTGCCATTACCAGCCTCCATCTGTTCCCGTATTGCTGGTGCCAGCCTCCATCTGCCCCCTTATTGCAAGTGCCAGCCTCCATCTGCCCCCTTATTGCCAGTGCCAGCCTCCATCTGCTCCATCTGCTCCTTATTGCCAATGCCAATCTCCATCTTCCCCCTTATTGCCAGTGCCAGCCTCCATCTGCCCCCTTATTGCCATCTGCCCCCTTATGCCAGTGCCAGCCTCCATCTTCCCCCTTATCGCCAGTGCCAGCCTCCATGTCAGATCATTTATTATCTTACTTACCTTTGAAGTCTTCTGCCTTCCCCCATGGTGCTCCCACTGCCTGGCACTCCCTCTTTCCCGCATCTGTCCTACAGGAGCCCTGTAAGACCAAATCTCTTTTCTTGAATGGCAGTGACCTTGACCTTAAGGGTTAGGGTCACTGCCATTCAGCAACAGATTTGGTCCTACATAGCTCCCGTGTTCTGTGTTGTAAAGAGCCCTGCCACATATACCGCGGCACGAGCTTTAAAAAAACAAAAAACTTGGTCCTGAGAGTCTGATCTCTTGGGACAAGTTGTGAGGTGGACGGGACAGTGAGACAGTCCCCTGAAAGCGAGACTGTCCGCTCGAATCGGGACACTTGGGAGGTATGGGTTACTCAATTACGCCTCTCAGCCTATCTGCCCTTACACATCATTTGCATGTTTCAAAAGCATGTTCCTTTTCAGTACAACCTATTCAGAGATTCTGCTGTCACAACTCTGTACAGGACATATGCATTTTCAACAGTGTGTCTGCACTTTCGCTGCACACAAAATCTGAATCAAGTCAAATGTCCATATGGCATTGATTTGGTAGGGACCTAGAAACATTGTAATATAGAATGTCATGGCAAATACCTTTCAGTATGCCAAGTTATGCCATGGGTGAGGTATTCGTCATCATCATTGGTCCTTGGCTGCATCTCTTCATTTATATACTTGCACACATTACATATATTTGAATTGAAATGCAGCCCTATGTGTTTTTTTTTTACTGTTAGTTTACTTTGGGAGTCTGAACCCTCCCCAATATGGCAACTGCACACTTTTCAAATGGCAGGAGTCACCTACAGGAGGTGCCTTGATGCTGCGCAGGTGAGCTTAACCCAATATAGCTATGTTGTGAACTAAACCTCCTTTTTATGTATGTGCTGACACATAGTGTTATATAAGGTTTTTATGGAGCGCCGGACCTCTCTTTTGTTCCTTGTAGTTACACAGTGGTCACTTTGGTCTTTGGCGGCACCTCTCCATTCATATATACACTTGCACACATTTCATATATTTGAATTCAATTGTGGCCTTATGTGTTTGACCTGACCCCTCCCCAATATGGTCACTGCACACTTTTCAAATGGCAGGAGTGCCTTAATACAGACTACCTGAGTAAATATATAGCAAATGGATAGAAAATCACCTACAGGAGGTGCCTTGACACTGGGCAGGTGAAGGGGGGGAAGTCACTCACACTGACAGACAGAGACTGATACTTAACGGGGCTTCTGGTCAATTTGACAGGTGCGTCTACCTCCTGCTGCCACACCTACTGCCCTTAACTAACCCAGGGTATAATACCTTGCAATCGTACAAGAAACTATCTATAGGGCCTAATGTCCTGTTCTACCTAATAGGGGTTGTGCCCTATGTCACTAAGGGCCTAATGCCCTCAAATGGGGGACTCACCCCCTAAGTCCATAAAGCCAGATCCTTGTTGGTCCAGTCGGGTTTGGAGCCTCATTCCAGGCCTAAATTAGGAGGGTGGTAACAGTAGTGGCAGTGGGGAGAGATTCTGCAGCAGACCCAGATGTAGAGTAAGGATCTGAGGGGGAAGGGTGACTGGGTGCTGCTAATCGCACATTGCCAGGGGAAGGACCCTGGGGGACAGGATGGGAGATAGTCAAGGCCAAGTGGACAGCAAGGGGACAGTGTGGCTCTCTACTGCCTCCCTTGCTGTCTCCTTCTTCCGGCGCTGCCACTTCCAATCACTCTTTGTGGGTGGCCTAATCCTCCCCTCTTCTGCCAGCCACCTCTCAGTGAAAGCTGGGCTTCAACAAACTTCGGCCACTTCTGGTCCTTTTCTTCTACTCCTTCTTCCTCCTGGGAGCTCATGCCACATTGTCCTGCTCCTGCAGACTCCTAACTCCTGCCTTTAGCCTCTTCTGACCACAATTCCCTTCTCCCATTCCATGCTGGAGTTTGTAACTCAGGGGTGGATGGGAGGGTTGAAGTAGAGGCTACAGGGGTGCCTGGTTACAGTGCTGCGGTGAGCCATGCCATAGTCCTCTAGCAATATGGTCGCCGCGAGCCCTGATTGGCTCACGGCCACCATGTGACCAGCCAGCTGTAAATTAAAGATTCACTGCTGACCTGCCTACCCCCTCACCTTTTCCACCCTAATGTCTGGCAAGAGTCTGACCTCCCAAGGTCCAATATCCGGATGGTCACAATGAAGATGCAGATTTTTATCCAGATAAACATCTTGGGGGGATTTCAGCCACTCGGCCAATGCTCTCCACTCTCCAAATACTACAGCACCAGTGAGACTCTCCAGATGGAGGGAAGTCTGTAGAATGTCCTTGTGGAACGCCTCAAGTCTCTCAGCACTGGCAGAGGCCCTTTCT
The DNA here is from genome assembly GCA_011038615.1 of Limnodynastes dumerilii. Classification (NCBI taxonomy): domain Eukaryota; kingdom Metazoa; phylum Chordata; class Amphibia; order Anura; family Limnodynastidae; genus Limnodynastes; species Limnodynastes dumerilii. The sequence goes on from WWET01004083.1 coordinate 135,455, forward strand.
CAATGTCAGTCAGGTCCAGAATTACCCACACTTCTCCTAGGCAATGGCAGAGATCTTACCTCAATGTCAGCCTCCCTTAGAATCTCCTCTTAATTCTCGGCAAAGGTCTAACCTCTTTTTCCTCAACTCCCATCATCTCTCCAGGCCATTGGTTGCTTCTCAGCTAAATTACATCTGTTTACCAATGTTTAAGTCTGGGGGGGTTGTATGACTATATATAGACTTCCTGCACCCTATTGTTGTTGGTGTGCAACCAGTCTACCTGCACATATCTGTAGTGAGAGGTTTTGTTCATTTTAACAGACCCTTTGCAATCAGATCTGTTATCCTGGCAGGAGACTTTAACAAATAGGACACTCTAACCATCTGACTGGACTTAACTGCATTAAACAAACATTACACCCTTTAGCTATATAACTACATAATCATCCTTTAAAAACATCATACATTAAACATGCTATAACTTCATTCTACATAACACACTTACATAACTACAGAAACTTCAGATGCTATATGCAAAAATAATACATACAGACTAACTATTCCAGAGGTCACAGATACAAGTATCAAAATAAATGTTCATCATAAAAGTCTAAAATAATGACCAGGGTTACAAAAAAGTAGTAAGTCAGGGGACCCCCACATTATCATTTTAATGTTTAGGAATAAAAAACATGCATTGAAAGAACTCTATTGGGTAAATACCTATTTTCTAAGCAATCTCTAATAGTACATAAGAACCACTGAGTTTTGCAAAATTCCTAGAGAATGTCATGATAAATTTTCAGCAGTAGATTAACACCAGAGGAATTGTTTAATCTTAACTTCCAAACAGACAAGGATTAAAGATTGTTTGACACAAAGTAACAGTCATAAAAGGGAAATTAAATATGCTGTATACTAACATCTACAGCCCCAACCCTAGTCTAACTATTCCATGAATTTGACCAGGCAAGGTGATTGTTGGGTAACTTACATAGCCTCAATCAATAGTGGGTACACATTTGGGATTTCATTGTTTGCACTTCTAACCGTCCAGTGGGTTGCCTGTATTCCTCTGCTGGTCAGAAGAAATTTTAAATAGAATTGGCTCTGTTTGTCCTTGGTCGCTCTTAGGGCCTCATTAATTAAAAACGATTTTGACCCGCCATTTTGCATCGCGGGCCATCGCGGCGATATCGGTGCAATTTTTTTTTTTAAATGTCAAATTCATTAACACGCAATTTTTTTCAATCTCAGGCGATGCTCCGCGATGTTTAAAGGGCTTAATCACGGTGATTATCATTAGAAAACCACCGCGATTAGCCCTTTAACTAATCGCGGCAAATCGCCTGACATTGAAAAAAAACCTAAGTGCTGCATGGCTGCAAGCCGTAGTCATGCTGTGCTGATGGAACTACAAGGATCAGCAAAGTTGATCCTTGTAATTCTATCAGCACAACATGAGTACACTTGTAATCCTGCAGCGCTGCGTGTACAGTGTAAAAAAAAACCGCAAGACATACATTAACCCCTACATTGTAAAAATAAAGTATGCATGTAAAAAATATATTTTCCTATGTAACATTGTACCCTACATGAGTGCACTTACCTTAGGTGGTCATCTCTCCTAATGTAAGTGAAGTGTGTGCAATGTATCGTGTGTATAAAAATAATAAAAAATTACACTCACCATTTGATGTCCGCATTTTGGGAAGCCTTCAAATGTTCTTTTTTAGAGGTCTTCTTTTCTTTTCTTAAAGCTTGGATCTTCTTCAGTTGACACACAGCTGAAGGAGTACAGAAGATCTTCAGCTGCGTGTCAACTGGAGAAGATGATCCAAGCTTCAAGAAAAGACTAGAAGACATCTGAAAAAGAACATTTGAAGGCTTCCCAAGATGCGGACATCAAATGGTGAGTGTAAAAATATTTTTTATTTATACACACGATACATTGCACACACTTCACTTACATTAGGAGAGATGACCACCTAAGGTAAGTGCACTCATGTAGGGTACAATGTTACATAGGAAAATATATTTTTTACATGCATACTTTATTTTTACAATGTAGGGGTTAATGTATGTCTTGCGGTTTTTTTTTACACTGTACACGCAGCGCTGCAGGATTACAAGTGTACTCATGTTGTGCTGATAGAATTACAAGGATCAACTTTGCTGATCCTTGTAGTTCCATCAGCACAGCATGACTACGGCTTGCAGCCATGCAGCACTTAGGTTTTTTCAATGTCAGACGATTTGCCGCGATTAAAGGGCTAATTGCGGTGGTTTTCTAATGAAAATCACCGCGATTAAGCCCTTTAAACACTGCGGAGCATCGCCTGTGTTTGAAACAAATCGCGGGCAAAATACAACAAAATATAGTACAGACATACAGGGTAGGGATGGATAGCATAGTATATATTAAATACAATATGAATATAAAAATATCACAAAAATACAAAAAAGTGAAACAAGCACAGAACGCAAGGCAAAATGTGTGGTGTCAAGCTTGCTTCCTCTGCATGGTGGAGAGAGTCTTGGGAACGGATCCACATTTCCATTGCAGGTGTGCTCGGAGCTCTCTTAAAAAGGATCATCTTGAAAATTGGATAATACGGAGAGTGTTTAGCCCTCACACACAATACAATTACATATGTCCCCACCCTCTTAATGTAAGCAACGTCAACATCCTACTTTGCCATAATCCCTTCAATATGGAGGTCAGGATCAGAAGGAGTTAAATCCCTACTAGTAGAAAAGGGAACACATATGCGCACTCACAAAATATGTGTATTTTCCACTCACATTGCAGAAGTCTAGATCCAGTGCTCAGTCAGTGACAAATATCAACAGCACACTTGGGACCACTTACTGTTGATTCCTGTTACATGCAACTTCTTACCTCTCTCGCTGCAGTCTTGGGTTCCGGCGGTGTCTATATGCATTTCGTCACAGGCTAGTGACGACATGCATGTCTTTCTGTGGGGGCATTGCCGCTGCACTCTATACAGAAGATGCATGCTCCCCACCACATTTTATAAGCATTCTGGCTCTTGGTACCAGCCAGAGTGTCAGTCAGTAGGAGAGAAGGGTGTGACTACTGCTTACCAACCAGGAGTCAGCAGTCCATATTATATCTGAATCTGACACTTGTGGGTGCGTGCATGCGTGCATGTTTACCATTTCAACACTTTATCTGTGTGTGCATTTGTGGGGCTTTCAGTCATATTCTCTGCCCTCCTCAGTAGGGCATGACTGAGCTACCGTTGCTATGTTGTCTCCAGCAAGTAGTGCCCTCCATAGTCAGTACCTCGGTCTGCTACTGGGTTCACAGACAGAGGCCTTGACCTGCTGGGTGCCAGCAGCCCAGACTATCGCCACCATTTAGTGAAGACCTGGCCCCAGTAGACCCCACGCATTGGTGTGTGGTACCCCATGGTAGCGTGAACAGTTCCATGATAGAGCTGTTGCAATCATCACTTTTTCAGGGACTAGTGGTTGCTCCTGAGTGCTTACTAGGCCTGTTGTATATCACTGCCCTAAATAATAACATGTACACAAAATAAGACATAATGTAATAACACATACATAATTAATAATCTTTAATTTTTGCCTTTACATTTTAAACTACATTTTATATTTAAAATATAAAATGTATTTATTTGTTTGCTTGTTTGTTTGTTTAGAGAATTTGATAGTAATTTTAATAATACAATTTTAATAATAAAATAGATAAAAATTACAGTGTGATTGTGTTATAATAATATATAGATCAGTAACATATTTATTTTGTGTTCCTTCAAGTTTGTTATATTTTTCTCAACAAAGAACATCACAAAGTAGCTAAATAATTCTTATTACCCATATTACAACCATTGGTCTCTTTCAATTTAGTAACACATTTTTTTTTTTTTTGGATCCATATAACATCCCAGTTGAAGCCTTTAGTTTTTCAATGATCTATAACAGATATTACTCATATGATCTGGAATTTATAACCAGCAATCTGAGGAGCTGAGGCTGCATTCTGAATTGTTACCATAACTGATAATCCCTGGTGGGTGTTCTTCCCTTCAAGCTGTTCCATACATATTAGTTTGGAGAGTGGTTTTGTTAATGTATCTATCCTATGTTACTTATAGCAGCCTGACACCTGGAAAATACAGGAAACATATAGAGATTCTCTGTATCAGAATGACAAATTCAATATCCCGAACCTGGCAATGCACTAAGATAGTTAGCAGTGTAGCATGTTTTACTTCTACAGTTGTATCCAGAGACATTTTATATAATTGTCTACCTCCAGATGTTTATAAATTTTGGAGGGAAGAGGGGTTACAGGACTGTCAGGAGTCTTTTGAAATTAGCCTGATATGTTTGTTATTCAGCATCAAGAAAATATTTTTGCTGAAAAGCAAAACAGCTTATTGAAGAGCAAAGCCATAAATAAACTCGTAGGAAAATAGGAAAATAATATTGCTGCATTAGACTTATATTCTAAAACTAGTTTTTAAGCTTTTGTATTTGCATGTTAATTGAGATGGTCAGTATTATTCATATAATAAAATGATTTGATGCTTCTTTAAAAGGCAAATTTAAGGAAATAATAACTAAATAAAAATTTAAATGTTACATTGTAATTTAGGTCCGGATTCACTGTTACGTTACATTATTTTTGCCACTTCTACATGAGTTGAACAAATATAAATATGACTGAAAAAAACTAAAACAACTCCTCCCCCTAAAATAAACAAAACAAAGGGAAAAAAAATAGGGCATTCAAACATAACGTATGTCGATTATTTTCTAAAAGTTCCACAAATGAATTTAAATCAACTGACCCAAAATATTACCAGTTAATTGCAATCCCAGCCAGCTCAGAAAATCCACATCCGCAATCCTTCATCCACGATGAAGTGTCATAGTTAGCATATATCTCCATCACTTTAAGGTCAGTGTCAGGATATTAGTCAAATATCTTGTGTATAAATATCAGAATATGGAGTGACCTTTATTTGGCAAGATCTATTTTTGTTTAATGGCACTAGCTTGAATGTAATCGGACAGAATGGGTTATGGCTCCTGTCAGGTAATGGCTCCTATCGTAAATGGATCAGGATATTGGTTGAGGGTGGTAAAAGCCAGATCTCTGAAGAAGAGTTGGTCCAGAAACAGACCTGTCACTTTCCACAAAGGTGGTGGCTGTTAGAGTGGAGCATTTTTTAAGACCCTGTGTTAATAGTCTTGGTAGTGGCAGATCGTTAATTATAAGTCATATTTGGTATATACAAGGGACATTAGTCATTGCAGAACAGACCAGTTGGGCTGTTTTGATTAACTCCTTGTGCCCCAGATAAATCACGAAGGCCTCAGGAGAGGTCAGGGTTGTGACAGTAAACATGTCAGGGTAATTCCAATCAAATCCACCAAGGAGTTAATTCACTTCTATTTATGGGACACCTTCAACATAAGGTAGCAAAGTTGGTTTAAAGGAGTCCACTCTTTTGGGCTAATACATGTCCATAAGTGCAATAGTGGCAAATAATTTTTGATATTGGTCCCATCAATGGGATTATTATAATAATTAATAATGTTCCCTTTGTTTTTTCACTACTATTAACTTCAAAGTCTGACGATGTATTAATATTTATCACTATTATAACTATGTATTACCATTATTGCATAACCCCCACACACCTTCATCAATCTTTCTATAATTCACAATAATAACAAGTGTTGTTTAATTCCATTAGATGATTAGAAAGATAGATGATTTAAAAAAAAAAATTGATTTACTATGAGTCATCATCTTACAAAACTATATGGAACCTGATTCAGAGAATGAAAATAAGAGAGGAAAGCTACTCCTGGGCAAAACCATGTTGATTTCAGGGGAGTTACTTTTCATCTGTTGCAAACAGTATTAGAGTTGAGAGGTGGCATTTCCCAGCCAAAGTCTAAATAGCAGTGTATCTCGCATAGCACTTAGAAATGTTGTGCTGAAGGTGAGGTGGAGGGCGCTCTTGTTTGGCATTGTTTGAATTATATAGAAATTGAGACTAAGGGGTTTGTACAACATATTCAAATTATTATAAGTGAATGAGATGAAAATTAAAGAAAAGGGGTATTGGTAACATTTTCGTTAAGTCCACAAGGAAAAACCGAATCAAGCAGGTAAATCCATCGAGCTTCTTTTTGTAACAATACACAATTCTGATCCCCACCCCGTAGGGTAGGTACCAGTTTCTCTACCACAAAAGCTTGTAAATGCTTAGGATTGGCATTATGAACATTGGCAAAATGTCTTGCCACAGGAGTCAAAATTTTGCACTTTTTTCTATCTTTCAGACTATTGCGTATTGATCGAATATTTTCTTGTAGTCTTAATTTGAAGGAACGAAATGTCTTGCCGCTGTATCTAAGATCGCATTCACAGGTCAGACAGTAAATGACCAGTTTGGTATTACAATATATGAGCAAGGAGATCAGTGGTGTCCCGAATAAAAGAAAGCAATGATGAAACAAAGGGGCGTAAGTGAAAATCAATATATGGCCTTCTCCGTCAGTGAATTATTACCAGATTAAATTGGTTGTCCAGGGGGAATATTTACCTTTTTATGCACTTTAGGCAATAAATATAAAGACGCCACCCTTGGATGATGGACAGATAGAAATGTCTTAGATTTCTCAGTTATCACATTGTGGTATATTTACTAAAGTCGCTTTTTGCAAGTGATTTGAAATCGATCAGTCTCGCCGTGATTTTCCAGCAATTTTTTTGTTTACATTTTAAATGTTACAAAGTCCGGTCTTTTATAGCCTGACTGTTTAGTCAATATTGATGTAGCCTTGAGTCACATCTATATCATATTTGCATACTAAGCTCTGTGTAAAATCTGGATACAATTGCAATGTTTCTGATACTGCTATGTGTGAGTTAACTATTACATAAGTAATCCAAACATAAACAGTATTGTATTTCAAGAGAGAAAAGTTTAGTGAAGTAAGACCAGCAAAAGGTGAATAAAATATAGCATTTTATTGTTACATGCTGCATATGGCAGCAGTGTGTAATTGTGTCTTTCTACTGTAGCAGGGAATTCTTGTCCTGGTTTCCCCTGAAGCGTTCCTTCTTGCTAGGGATCCTGGCTGATTACCACAGCTGGGATTCCCTAGCTGAGTGGTTGGCTGTGTCTGTTCAGCAGCCAATGGGAATGTGGCTCTCCCTTTAAATAACTGCCACCTGATAACCTGGGGCTGGTCATAGCTTCTAGCTTAGCTCTATGCTGCTAGTTGTCCTGTCTGTGTCCCTGTTGGAATTCTGTTCCTAGCTTCTGTGCCCTTTGTTTTCCTTCTGTATTTCTCCTGTGTGCCCTGGATTCCTGCCTTGCCTTGATTATTGTTCCTGGTGTGAGTGAAGTTACCTGCCAATTGTTGTGCACAAGCTCCTGTCTCTGTATTTGTATTGTCAGTTTATATCCAGCCTTGTGCTGGTACATGTGCTGTTTCCACCTGCACCTACTGTATACTCCAGTCCTGAATTGGTTAACCACTGTGTTTACTCCATCTGTACCTCTTGCATACTTGAGTCCTGAACTTATTAACTGCTGTGCTATTTCCACCTGCACTTGTATACTCCTGTGTTCTCAAACTCTGTACTTATTCTACCTGCACATATTATATGCAGCCTTGTGCTGGTACTGTGAGTCTCCTACTTCACTTCATACCTACTCTCCAGTCCATTCTGGGTCTGCACCCCTCTGGTATTCTGGTCCTGTCTTGTTCTGAGCTACTTTCCCTGCACTGTTTATAGCCAGTATTTTACTGGTATTGTGCTCCTCTGTTGCTCCTTATTGTTCCAGTTCTGTGCTGGTAATTTAGGGGGTGAAATAAATGTAGTGGACTGTGCTCAAAATGTATTTATCATTTATCTTAAAGATGTATCAATCAAATCCTCTTATTTCATTGTGCTACCACCCAGGATTGCATACATAACCAAAACAGGAGAAAAAGAAATCCCTAACTAAAAAGTTATTAAAAATATATATCAAGTTTTATTAATTATGATTAAAATAATATAGGACCTATGTAATCAGTGAAATATTAAAACTAAAAAATAGATGTGAAAGTCAGAAAACAGTGTTTTAAATAAAAATAATCTTGTGTGCCCTCCTATTATAATTATAGTGTTAAATATACCTTACCTTAGGTCTGTAACAAAAATTATTATTCAAGAGACCATATATATGTGATGGCTAATATTTTAGATACAACTTCTCCAACTATCTCAATATCAAAAGAGAATATATATTCCTCAGAGAGCAGAATTATCTAAATAAGCCAATATCCCTGTTTTAAAATAAAAATGTAATTGTAAGACCATAAA
>WWET01004084.1:7647-26529 GCA_011038615.1 Limnodynastes dumerilii
GCTTTTTTTTTTTTTTTTACAAGCCGGCAGCTATTTAAATAGCCGGCTTTTCACCGCAGGGTGAACGGGGGAAGCCGGCTTTTAAAAAAGCCGGCAAAAACCCTTCTTTTTAGCCGGGTCTGAGACCCGGCTAAAGAGACCCGGCTTCACCGTTCACATTGCCAGAAAAAGCCGGGGTTTTCATGAAAGCCGGCAATTTCATGAAAACCCCGGCTTTTCCATGGTAATCTGAACGGGGTATTAGTAGGACATTATTCCAGAGGAGATGAGAACATTGTTGTAGCAAAAATAGAACAACACATTCCAGGAGCATTTTTATAGAACAAAATATTACATATATTATATGATACGTATACATACATATAGATATTTTATATATATATAGATATATTTTTTTTTATATAAGAGGGTGTGAAGACAGAACATTATGTGCCACTGGTTAATAATAGGTTATTTGGGGACATATTGAAAAGTATAAAAATATTAAATAAATAGTTTAATATGGAGACTACTAAAAGCATATCAAAATTCAATTTGGGCATATTGAGCCGTATTAATAATTTGGATCTGCATGCTTACATATTAGGGCTTAGTATACTTCCTCATAATAATAACCCCCCCCCCCCAATACAAGCCTATTAAAAGGGCATATTAAGCAGGGAGATATTGCTTAACTTTGCCTTACTTTGCTTAGCACTTTTCAGCTAGGGTTGTCCTTGTCTGTTTTTCTGCCTGCCTCAGGGCCGTATTGAGGGTCAAGTGGGCCTGGGGCTGAAAATGATCAAGGGCCCATACTATGATTTGGAGGCGGGTGTCATACTTGTGCACTACAATGGGAGCCCTGGAGATCTGTGTCACGTTCAAGGGAACCAGGGCACAGGTAAGTGCGGCGTCTGCCGCGGTTTGTGATAATCTGGAGTGTGGGGGCCTATTTTAAGATGGAGGCCTGGAGTCCCATTAGCCCCATTGTTAATCTGGCCCTGTCTGTCCTGTTTAGTCTAGTACCTCGTCTTGTCTTTTTCCTTGTTTTGTTCATACCGTGGATCTTGCCTGCTTCTTTCTGTACCTGTTACTTGGACTTTACCTATACCTGGCTTTTATGTGCCTGTTACCTGGCATGCAATTGCTGGTACGAACAGTTCGCTTTAGACAATGTTACAGCCAAAAGCTTAATTTCAGCTGAAGCATTGTAAACTGCATCTTTATAGTAAAAATTTATATTTATATGGGTACCATGTCCAAAGCTCTTATTTCGACAAGGTGCCTGTTCTGGTTAGGGTTAGGCTTTGGGTCAGGAAGGGTTAGGCTCCAGGGTAGGCTTAAAGTTAGGCTGTGGTATGACGAAGGTTAGTGCAAGGAGAGGATTAGGCTGCGAATCAGGATGGTTAGGGTTAGATGAGGGCTAGTGTTAGGCTGTGGGACAACAATGATTACGAGTAGAGGAGGGATAAGCTTAGGCTTCGGGACGATGATGGTTATAATTAGCTTTAGGCTGTAGAAAGGGGAAGGTTAAGGTTAGGTGAGGGCTAGGGTTAGGCTGTGGAGAAGGGAGGGTTAAGGTTAAGGATAAGACAACGTCACAGGAGCCATTTTTTCTAGGGGTAGACTGCTGAAAACTAACAGCATTCGGCCCTTCATTGCTGCAAAGTGATCTGTCAAAAGACATATTACTCGAACTGGTGAACCACACCTGTTACCTGTACCGGCAACCTTGCCTATACCTGTGACCTGTGTCCAGCTGTATTTCCAGCACCTGTATTCATCCTGTATCTTGCATTCTATACTTGTTACCTGAACAACCTGGATCTTTTTCCTCGTTCCTATTTACCTTGTATACCTATGAATCTGTACTCTGAATACTTGCCTCTGTATCTATTCCCTTTACTTAGTTGAAACCTGTGATTTTTTCTGTATCATGAGTCCTGTACCTGCTCTAGCTCCTCTGTCTGGTACTGGAATCCTTATTCTATTATCTTATTACCTCCCAGTGGTATATACCGGCCTCAACCTCCCTTTTACACCAGGGCTGCCACCAGGGACCGTGACCTGTTAGGATCCTGCAGCAAAGTCTGTCCCCACCATCAGGGGATCCAGCAAACACTAGACTCCAGTTAGAGTCTGTGCCTGATAAACAACTACTCTTATCAGTTTTGTTAGAGAATTCCAGAGTCTCTGAACATAAGCCGCTCTATGCACTAATTGTGAGTTAAATTCAGCGCCAAATTATTATTATTTTTCCTGATTTTTGCATAGTTCTATAATCATAACAATATAACTGGTTAGATCATTAGCTCATCCTTTATAATGTGTGAAACTTATAAAAATGTAATTAGTTATTCTTGGAAATCACTTGTGTACACATAATTAGAGGAATAAAGAGGGAGCACCACATAAACATTATTAGTAAACCTTATTAGTAGGATTTGGAGGTAAGTGATATGCTTATAATCAGCATAAACTTTCTATTAATGTATTTATATTAGTTTGGACAGATAAGATACAGTAAAGATGTTTTTTCTGATACAAGCTTTAAATAACCAACATTTACTTCATTACATTAACAGAACTATGGAAATGCACATGGTCAGTGGTAATATGCAGGTAATCTATGGCATTCAAATTACTCTGGATTAGTATAAATAATCAGTATGTGCTACAGGACCGGTTACAGTCCCCACTAAGAAAGCCTGATTTCCGAAATAGGGATATCCGAAATCCCTATTTGGAATACCCCTTCAGTTTAGAATTTTTTTTCAGAATGGGTAAGTATGCCGATCGGCATATTCACCCATTCCGTTTCGGAAACACTGTAGCCGCCGCTACCACAGGAGCCAGACCACAGGAAAGGTGAGTACAGGGAAGGGAGAGTTAGTGTCAGGCTGCAGGGAAGGGAGGGTTAGGGTAATGGAGGGGAGGGTTAGGGTTAGAATTAGGGGAAGGTTTGGGGTAGTTTTTACTTTACCTTTCAGAGCACCGAAAGTTCGGTGCTCTGTGGATTAATTGTATGCCTCATCGAGGCATACGCAATTGAAATCCCAGCCAGTTCGAAACTGGGGCGTTTTTTCCGGGGACGAAGTGAAGAAGCAGAAGGGTAGGGTTAGGGCTGCAGGACATTGAGGGTTAGTGCTGAAGGGGAGGTTTAGTGTTAGGGTTAGGGGAGGGTTAAGGTTAGGGTTTGGAAGAAGAGTTTACCTTTTGAAGTACAATTCTTTGTAGCTCTGCTGCGATCCAGAATGGAGACTGATGCCAATTGCCAGCAATCGCCATTCAACACCCGTAAGATGGTCTTTCAGAAAAGAGACCGTCACACCAGCAAACCACACACTAACATGATCATCACCACTGGTCTCAACTGTGAACACAAGACCAATCTGACTGCTCAGGCAATGCGTTTCCAGTGTTTTTGGTGAGACTGTGTCCACTGTAGCCAGAGTATACAACTTACATACATACATACTGGACAGGGCTGTAGTCTATCAGTTAAAGTACTGTATGGTAAGTTGAGATTGTTTTTTATTTTTGTCAGCTTGAACTAGTCCGGCTATACTGCACATTAACTCTCTTCTCATGCCACAGAACTGCTGCTTATAGAATGTGGCATTGTGTTGCCTTTTAATCTCTGTGAAAATCCCAAGAGGTCAGTAGTTTCTGAGATAATCGACCCCACTTACCAGCACCAACAATCACTCCACAGTCACATCTTAGAGATTACATGACTTCCGAGCCGGATTCACATATACGATTTTGCTCCGTTTTCCGTGCGTTTTTTCTTTTTTTTTAATCGAAGGGCCTGATCCAGAGTTCCGCCAATGCGCTGTGCGTACTACACTGTTACGCCGGCTGAAACCTACCCTAACTTCAGCCGACATTACAGTGAGTAAATATGCCGGCCACAGGAATGTAAGTGTCCTAACCCGCCCACCCGCCATCATTAGCTTACCTCCCCCCGCCTTCCTTGCCTAACTGTTGCGTAGTTACGGCGAGGAACACCCCCCCCGCCGTAACTATCCAACAGTTAGGGTTCTTCTTTTGGTTCTATATTTAGAAGATAATATTCTCCAAGGCTACAACATAATTGCGTGCTAAGGGACACATAGTGATTTTTATCATAGCATCCTTTGTGTGGGCACAGACGCTGTGTAGCTGGACTGTCACATTCCAAGTATACTGACATCTATTTCTAATTATTAGACTATTATTTTGTATTACTAATACGGATTATATAGCTAGTCATTGCTTGATATTACATTTTCTGTCAGTAAAGTACTACCTGTCAGTAAGTTTTTGGAGATGTGTTCATGAATTATTATCCTTGACTCCATCACCTAGTAAATAGCCGTGTGACTTTAAGCTGAGCATTATGTTCAATCATTAGATTCATTTAGTTAATTACTTTGGTTTAGGACTGTGTCAACTTCCAAATCATTCATTATTTGACTGCTGAGGCGGAATGTCTTAGGTTACGTTCTGTAAATTCATAAGCACACCCTTATTCTGTTTGTTTAGATTCTGACTTTAATTCACTTAATCTGTATTCATTTTGCTCTCCGAAAAACAAAAAAATGACACTTGATAGTTAAAAATATTGGGCTGCATTCATAGCTCCGTTTTTGCGCGGAGTTCTGTGCGCATTTTTAGGATCGGATTAACCGCACATGCGTAGTAACTTTACACTATTTATGTAGGATTTAGGCACGGAAGTCCACTGGGCACAGATTTCTAAATCGTACTTAGTGTCATACGTACGGAAGGGCGTGGTTGTCTTCCGTACGTGTGAAGTTACATGAAAGTTGATGGGGGGAGGAGACATTTAAATGGACGCACGTACCTAAGCAACTTAGGCACGTAAATATGCCCGTAGACTTAAGGGTGCCCGTGCAAGAGTAGCTGCATATTATGGCGAATCCATGCGGACTTATTTCACGCATATCTATGAATCCGGTCCTTCATCTTTCTGTTTCTTGCTTTGTACAGCAACCAGTGATTGTTATACATCTTTATATCATTGTGCTTCACTGCTGAAATATTAGCACCCTGAAGATACTCTGCTTGGACAATCCCACCGGTTCTATGTCTTAGTTGTAAGGCAGTAGGGCGATGCGATCAGAGCTCCATCTGCAGTGGCAGCCAAGTTCCAATGGCAGATCGCTGTGTGATTGTAAATTACGTACGTGCAAAAATATGTAAATTCACAGCCTGTGTGTTTTTATAAACTATCTTTTTTCAGATACATATAAGCTTATTTCACAGTTAGTGGTTATGGCATTGGCAACAAAAGATAAATATGGAACAGAAAATATTTACAGAAAAATTATGAGTCAAAAGTATGAATATGTATTTAAAAGGCTATATGTCATGACATGACAAGCTGTAGTCGCTGTATAAAATATGTCATTGAAGTTCAGCTTAATTCAAGGTAATTATTTATAACAAGCCTTTGTCCAATTATAAAGTGAGTTCATAATGTAGTGAAATTCTATCAAATCAGCATCTGGCAACATATTCTCTTTATGTCATCCATGATTTCAAACATAAAAAAGAAAACAGTTAATATAAGTAGAAGTATGGAAGATCTGGAACTTTTATACAAAATAAATAAATAAATAAAACGTATTCTGATTCTTCTTTACCTGTTCTTTTTTACTGATTGTTCATGTTCTTCTTAACATTTGTTAAAAGTGACCCAAAGGTGGTTTATGTAACTTTTTTAATGAACTGATTTTTTTATTCCTGTATACAAAAGGATTTTGCCTGAGAACGATTAAAACGTGTTCTTTTAAACTAACTTTTAGAATTGCCATCCAACCATAAATTAGCCTGCAGCCTAAATTTAACCCTCCCTTCTCAGCAGCCTAACCCTAACCAAGAAAGAGTACCTTGTTAAAATTTGGACATTCAACATTATACCCGTTTCAATATAGAAATATACTTTATTTAAAAAGACTTTCACAATTAAGTCGGCTGTATCTACATGGAAAATGGCATTGCCGCAGAGACAAAAACCTTTAGCCTATATTCTCAATGTTCAACATATAAAGAATTAAGAAATAAATTGATGTTTCATTTTTTAAAATTGAATATTTAATATTGGAGTACAGGATCCATCACTGCTGCTAGCAGTAGCTCTGAGCTCAGCTGGATCCAGACTTCCATCACATATACTCAATACTTCCTGCCCTTTCCATTCTGCTGACCACCACTGTCTGACCTCCCTACTGATCACCAAATCTCACGCCTATTTCCAGGACTTCTCCCATGTTGCACCTCCGCACTGGAATGATCTCCCTTCTTCAGTCAGACTCTCAGGTTTTTAAGTGCTCAATCAAAACGCACCTGTTCCTCCACTTACCATCCTTACTGTATCCTACATCCTACATCTTCTCCTTCCTTCCCCCTCTCCTCCACTCACACCTGCAGTCCAATTCCTTCCCCCTCCTTATGTCTTCTGTACGTTCATCCCTCCCATTAAGTGTGTTAACTCAAGTGAGCAGGGCCCTCCATCCTAGTGTTGTTCCCTCCTTACCACTCCCCCATCACTTTGTACCCTCTTGTCCCCCTCTGCTACCCTTTTACCCTGGCCCCACCTGGTGGCTGCCTCTCAGCCTCTCACTGCGCTCCATCCCCTTCTCCCTGATCTGCCAAGACAGACACCTCACTTTTTGTCTTGCTGTCTGTGCTTGCTTTATTTTATTGTATTTTTGTGATATTTCTATATTTATATTGTATTTTATTATGTACTATGCTGTCCATCCCTACCCTGTATGTCTGTACTGTATTTTGTTGTTGTATTTAGTACAGTGCTGCACCTTGTGGTGCCTTATAAATAAACAATAATAATGGACCGGATTCAAATTTAAAAAGCTTTTCCGTGCGTTCGTAATAGATCCGTACATTAATACAAAATAAGTACGTTCTGCAAAAGTAACGAATTTCGGAACACTTCCGTGTTGTAAAAGCAACCTTATCGTTAGTGCACGTATATGTGATGGAAGTGAAACGTTCCCAAATACAACCGTACATCTACTACATTATCACACCCATTTTTTGCTATTTATATTCCGACTGATGCCTACTTATTAATAATCCGTCCGACCTTTTATGTTCGCATTCATTTTTTGTTGTACGGAATTTACTTACGCGTCATTCCAATTACGCTTCGTAACTCAATGACCCCACTTATGCATTTTGCGTGCGTAAATTACCAGACGTTCTTAATTCTGAATACGGTCCAATAATGATAATAAAATGTCTGGCTAGTAAGGGGGGGTCTTTAGCATGCCCTCACTGTACAATTTACATACATTCTGCCCTCCCACTTAGCATACACAAGCAATATACACCTCTCCACCTACCCACTTTTTTAAAAACTTCCAAAGAATCCAGATCCGTACTAGAGGTGTGGAATGTGCATGGCAATCATAGCAATTTGCAGGCATTTTCGAATCTTAGCGGATGGAAACCACTCCTTTGAAGTCTGGATCTAGTCCGATGTAATTGTTAAAGAAATGTTCACACAATTTGTTGGTGTTATGAGTTCACTACGCAGATTCCACTTTTGTCTATATTTTGAAAACAAAATCCTGAGGTCCATTCAGACTTGAAAAGGTATCACCTTTGGGTTATGTTTGGTTCATGTTTTTAGTATTAAAATCTTATTGATATACTATTATATATATGATCTGAAAAGTGTATTATTGTTCACAGAAATCATTACACGTTATTGAATAAACTGAGTGAATATCTACCGATACAAAAATCTATTATTATGGGCAGTTTACTGTCTACAAAACCTACCTTGCAAGTTAATTCAATATAAAACTAGGTATCATTCACAAAGAAATAAATATGACATCATAACAAAGAATAGCAGCTAAAACATCAATAGCAACACACAACATATTATAGAACATAAAAATATGAACCCACAGTACATGTCTCTCCATTATTCGTTTTCAATGTTTTGAAGAAATAACATGCCAAAATGTGATTGATGAAAAACAGGAAAGAAAACAAGCAGAATAACATTTTCATGGCATTGCCTTGATGATTGAGCCCTGACTTGGCAAAATATATTTGAATTAGCCCTGGAGTTACAGCAAAAAAAACGATGACTGTCAGTTTGTCCTGATTAAGACATTAATACAATATGAGAAAGAACAATTTCCCATGTTGCCTTTGTATCACACGCTAATAAATGTATCACCAAATATCTGCCACGTTGTATAACTTTGTTTAGTATTTTAATGTCGAACTCAAAGTCAGCAGAAAAAAAAATGCTGACAGCAAGAGTTTAGAGCTAAGCAAAACTATGATTGTCAAGCTTTTGAAAGGTATAAATTAATTCAACAGTCTTCTTTTATAAGTGAAACCTTTACAGGAAATTTTAGTGCCAACTGAAAGAAGGGATGACAGAGGCATATTCAAATTCAAAAGTTAGTTTAATGCACTTTCATTAGCATGTATTATCTTGTCATTCCCCATGTGTCAAACCCTTAGGAAAAAAAAGGCAGTAAATAACGTGGGTAGTCTTGTATAATTTGAAAGGGAAGATGGTTCATTTTTAGAATTGACAAACCTATTACAGGTCTCAAATATCACTGACATAGTGTTTTAAAATATGCTTGGGTTAGAACATGTATCACTCAGTTTAATTAAAGAGTTTGCTCACTGTTGAACAAAGCAAGCCTTAGGTAGGTTTGTTCCTTCTCCCAGAAGTGGTTCCTGTAGACACTAACGCAAATTTACTATTTAAGAAGGGAAGAGCAGAAATGTCAGGATCCTGAAGAAAGAGCTCAGTTGGAGATCACAGACCAGGCAAGTTTTGCAAGTATAGAAGGTCCATGCTGCAAGAACATCACAGTGGCTAAAATCTCTACAGGGTATAGACCATTGATATTATGTAGAAACACCCCTTACCTGCCAGTCCAGTTATATGAGCACACCAGGAAAGAGTTGGTTGAAGTACTCTGTAATGCACTTTGCAACTGTGCACAGATCCTGAATACTGTAATTGTGACTGGATTGGCTGCTTCGAAAATGATGGAATGCTAGGGTGTAGTGAAGGGTCAAATAAGGTTATGATCCTTTCTCCCTGCCCATACAATACAGGGCTGATATGTTTTTTGACAAGCACAATTGCAACCTCATTCTAAGTTAGGACTACTTTAAATTAAAGCCAATACAACCTCCAAAGTGTGAGTGGAACAGTTTATCATCACTATAATTGTCATTATTAAAACTTACACCAGCTGCGGGAAATGAAAAAGGGGAGATGTTGCCTATAGCAACCAATCAGATTCTAGCTGACATTTTCTAGTACGTAATAGGAAAGTGAGAGCTAAAATCTGATTGGTTGCTGTTGGCAACATCTCCACTTTTCCTTTCCCGTGACTTAGTAAATCTAGTCCCACTGGTTAATACTCCTTAAACTACGCAAAGTTTATTTTGAACATAGGATGTAGTATGTGTACACACCCTTACTGTTGACAGTCTTGCACCTCCCCAAAACTTCCCTAATTATTTGTAAAAGATGTAACAGTTTGTAACAGTAACAATAACAATGTTAAGCTGCTCTTAAAGACGAGCTTTTGACAGTCACATTCTGACAGAAATATGCAGCAATACAGTAATCAGAATCGCATGACGTGGCATAGCCTATACTGATTTAGAAGGAATGCCCAATTGCAAACTGAACCCAGCCTGGCTATCAGAGGTGGCATTGCTCTTTAGTCTGGATGTTTTGGATTGGTTGACACAGAGTCCTGCACATGTGTAGTGTGAAAAAGTAGCCACAATCTGATTAAAACACACAGAAGTTGGGGATAATTTGGAAGTCTGGATCCAGCCCAATAACTGGAAAAACATAATCACACTATGAAAACGTATCCTGTTGGCATGCCTGTTCTTGGCACACATCAGAATTATTTACGAATAGCAACCACAGCCAACTACTTCACTAATGCCAGAAATCCAATCAGTTGGCTTTATCATATTCATCAGTCATTAGCAGTAATCATCAGAGATTAGCTCTTCAACGTTTATACTCATTGGTGAAAAAAAATATTCCATCACCCACGAGCAACTGGAATGTGACATACAGGTGCTCCTGAATATATCTGTTTTACTAAAATACCATTTGTGCTGCACAATATGGAAGCTGTCATATGTATTAAATAGATGATTACAGATTTGAATGTTGTTTTTGTCAAATAGCTGTCAAATAACCTTCTCTAGTCAATATATTTTAGAATTGAAAAATAATAAAACCCAGTTGTCGGCAGTGGAAGTGTATTATATATTTCTTTACATGGTACATATCAAAGTGGTGTGAAGCTTCCTGGGACTGGATCCAGAGTTTGAAAATAAGAGAAATAAAGGTGGAAAGTTACACCTGGGCCAAACCATGTTGAATTGCTGGGGAAGCAAATTTCATTTATTGCAAACAGTATTAGTTGAGAGCAAATGTTTCCTAGCCCATCTCTAAATAACAGCTTACAAGTAAAGCTGGTCAGTATCTGTGTACAAGAAGCAAAAGCAAAGTACCGTATTTCCCCATGTATAAGACGCACCTTTTTTCAAAAAAATTGTGGTCTAAAACCTGGGTGTGTCTTATACAGTGGTCGTAGCCTGCCAGGGAGCTAGGGAAGTCCCCAGTGCCTGCAGGCTCCACCGCTTATTTCCGAATGACGCTAGCGTGAGCTAAGGTCACATCAGCGTCTTACAGTAATTCTGCAGAGCGCACCATGGGGGTGAGAGTCGGAGGGAGAGCAAAGGTAAGTGTGCTGAGTCTTTGGAATGGGAATGTGAAGGCTGGACATGGAGGGGGAACAAAGGCTGAGTGGACACACACAAAGAGGGGGTAATAATGGACACATAAAAAGATGCAATGCTGCTATGTGGACACAGAAGGAGGCAGAATTAAAACTGGGTGGACAAAAATAAAGAGGGGCAGTAAGACTGGCTGGACACTAAAAGAGGGGGCAATAAGACTGGCTGGACACAAAAATTAAGGTGCGTCTTATACATGGGGAAATATGGTATTTTCCTTGATTGTAAAGAATAAAACTATTTTGACTCATCCCTGAAAATGATCATTTTAGATTTGCCCATCTAATTTCACCCTCATACGTAACCTGCTCAACATAAACCCAACAGACAAAATAGAGTTGAGCTAAGAAACATTACCTTTCAATTCTAATTCTCCTTTCACATTTAAAATTTGCCTCCCCTTGCAGTTCAACATGGTATTGCTCAGATCTACACTTGCACCTAAAAATAGGTGTATGCAGCTCTGAATCAGCCCCTTGAAGTTTAATACACACAGGGAAATATTTGCAGTGATAATGGCTAAATGATCATTATATAATTGCCTGTTGGACCTCTAAACACCCACAATGACCAAAAGTTGTCCTCTAAATGATGGAGCAGTTTGCTAAATGTAGTTAAAGACGACTAATACCAGCCTTTCTAAGCAGTTATTTTCATACTATATTTACATGTACTAATAAATGATTTGCTGATTCAGGGCTGACTGTAATTACAAAATTAAAGAGCAAATCAGCTAGATTTACTAAAGAGCAAAAAAGCAAAAGTGGAGATGTTGCTGGGATGTGTTCTCCGTAAAGAAAAAACTCATTTTAGGCTGTCTGTATTTCGAAAAAATATCACTAATAATAACTAAAGATTTTATTAATAAATGGATAAGTATGTCGAATTAATTTTTCGGCAACTTATCCATTCATTATTTTTGAAACCCGGCGCTTGCCGAAGACCAGCTGCCACACCAGACCGGTTAGTGTATAAGGGGACTCTTAGGGTTAGGGTACAGGTAGGGGAGTCTTAGGGTAAGGCTGCGAGGAGAGTACTCTTAGGTGTAGGCTACGGGGAGGAAAGTCTTAGGGTTAGGCTGCGAGGAGAGTACTCTGTGGGAAGGGGAGTTTTAGGGTTAGCCTGCAAGGAAGGGAGTTTTATGCTTAGGCTGGGGAGGGGGGTCTTAATGCTAGGCTGCGAGGAAGGGAGTCTTAGGGTTAGGCTACGGGGTAGGGGCTCTTAGGGTCAAGCTGTGGGGAAGGGAGTTTTAGGGTCAGGCTGTGGGGAGGAGAGGGTTAGGGTTTTAGTAATGGAAGGGGAGGGTTAGGGTGAGGATTAGGATAAGGGCTAGGGTAAGATAAATACTTACCACTCGCTGCTGCGATTTCATCCTGGTGATGATCCATTGCTTCTCCTCGGCGAGGCAGGAGCAATTGATTTCAGAATTAGTTCGAAACTGGCTGGTAAAAAAACGGCCAATTCAGACAAGGGCCATTCTGACCGCTAACCCACACTCAGTGTTGCTCATAGCAACCAATCAGATTCTAGCTCTCACTTTTCTATTACATAATAGAAAATGTCAGCTTGAATCTGATTGGTTGCTATGGGCAACATATCCACTTTTCCTTTTCTGCAGTTTAGTAAACCAAGTTGCAAAATGAGAGGTGCAAATAATAAAAAAAAAATTGTATGCAGGTAAGATATTTAGCTTTTGCTTTATGCACACAAAAACAAGTTAGCTTTTACTTGAAACTGTAATTAAAGTTAAGCTAGAAAATGTAATCTACAGTATCTGATTTAATTCAGTTTTACTCAAATTACATTCTTCATCCTACCCCCACTCGGCAGCACAATAAGCTCTTTCAGAGGGGCAGTTATGTTATAGACTTATAATGTATTTTATTAATGGGCTCAAAAACAACAAAAATGCATATTTTCTACAACAGAACAATAGATTCATTGTTATGCTTATTAAACAATTGTGAAATATATATTTCCTATAGTACCTTTTTTCACCTGGAAAATGTTCAAAGCCCCATAAATCTCACAGAGATGTGTCCCGACTGCAATATCTCCGTGGGAGTGGAGTAGTAGATTATACAATGGCGTTGACAGACCAGATATCCAGATAGGGGGCAGTAGTGAACACTCTGTGCATGCACAGAGGATATGGCTGTATGGCGCATACACACAATGCACTCAAGTTGTACCATCATTGCTACACACCAGGTTAGTGCAAAGTGTCTGTTCTGCTGCCACCCATTCAGTTCCACTGCTAAGGAAAAGCAGACACGCAGCAGGGGCGTTAAGCTGCAAACTGCATCAATAAACCCACCCCCACTGCTGTGACGCTCCTCCCCCTATGTGACATCACACGTTGTGAGGTTACATATAGGTGGAGCGCAACAGGGAAGTACAGTTTTGTACAGTCCTACAGAAAGTGTCAGTGGTAGGGGACTGGTGACAGCATACCTCCCAAGTGTCCCGATTTGAGCGGGACAGTCCTACTTTCGGGGGACTGTCCCGTCCGCCTCACAGCTTGTCCAGAGAGATCGGACTCTCGGGACAACGTTGCTTTTTTTTTTGCTTTTTTTTTTAAAAAAGCCCATGCCACTGTGTATGCGGCTGGGTTTTTTACAGCACTCAACACACTCAACGGGTAATACAGGGCTCCTTCGGGACCAAATCTGTTACTAAATGACAGTGACCCTAACCTATACGGTCACTGCCATTCAAATAAGGGATTTGGTCCAACAGGGTTCCTGTAGGGGCCCTGTATTACCAGCGTGACCGCAGAACAGATGCCGCGAGGAGAGAGGGAGAGCTGGCAATAAGGGGGTAGATGGAGGCTGGCATTAAGGGGGCACATGGAGGCTGGCAATAAGGAGACACATGGAATCTGGCAATAAGGGGCAGGAGGATGCTGGCAATAAGCGGGCTGGTGGAGGCTGGCAATAAGGAGGCAGATGGAGGCTAGCATTAAGGGGGCAGATGAAGGCTGGCATTAAGGGGGCAGATGGAGGCTGGCAATAAGTGGGCAGATAAAAGCTGGCACTGGCATTTGGAGGCAGACATATAGGCTGGAACTGGCAATAGGAGGCAGATATGGAGGCTGGCTCTGGCAATAGGGGACAGACATGGAGGTTGGCAATAATAATAAGGGGCAGACCTGCAGGCTTCATATTTAATAAGGGGCAGATATATGGAGGCTGAACATATAAACGGGCAGACATATGGAGGCTGGCCATATTACAAGGGGCACACATGTGGAGGCTGGACATATAATAAAGAGCAGACATGGAGGCTGGCCATAATTAGGGGCAGACATGGAGGCTGGCCATAGTACAGGGCAGACATAGAGGCTGGCCATAATACCAAGGGGCAGACATGGATGCTGGACATAATAATAAGGGGCAGACATGGAGGCTGGACAAATAATAAAGATGCAGACATTTAATAAAGGGGCAGACATATGGAGGCTGGACAAATAATAAGGGGCAGACATATGGATGGCTAAACTATTAAAAGAGACATGTACTAGACTTGCCATCTGGGCATGCCAGACACACCCACTTTCCCCAGACATGCCCACTGGGTGGCACAAGACACACCCCTTCTACCAGGCCGTGAAAATTTGTCCCTCTTTACAATTCTCAACTGTTGGGAGGTATGGTGACAGTGACTCATCTATCTCTTACAGCCAATACCTGCTGCTGGGGAGCTGTTGAGGCGAGTATCAGCGTCAGCCCTCCCAGCAGTAAGCCATTGGGTCTCTATTTCCCTTAAAGGGTCCCTTTGATATTTTCATTTAGTGCTAGATCTAATACTGTCCCTACATCAGGTATATAACAAGGGTTTCCCTAAAATATTGACCAGAACCACTGTACCATTTACATATAACTCGTATTGTTCTGGTCTGCAAGAAGCAGAACAATCCATTTCCAGACCCCCACCCACTCCCCCTTGACGTGAGTGTCCAGAATCTGCATGCTTTTCATGATTTCCAAAGCAAATTAAAACCAGTGAAGTGATTGACCTTAGAAAATATGTATAGACAAATAATAGCTGTCTAATTGCACTGTTGACCTTTTCATTTGCATTTCATTTCAGTCCTTGTCTGTGCTCTCTACTGAGAGAAAAGAAACAAAGTTAAAAAAAAAATATTCTTTTTTTCATTTGCATATTCACATTAAATATCACAGTGAGTTCAGTGCTCTTTAATACAAGTGTTATTTCAAAAATAGCATATACATATATTTACATATGTTTGGGGACTGGGGATTTCTATAGATGTCTTCCATATGTAGTGGTAATTAATGTGTTCAGTTATTATACCCTATACGCAGATATGAGTTCAACACACAAGCACACACACACACACACGCACACACCCTTCATTTGCTCAGCAATATAGATATAGAGGTCCGACAGAAATGCATATATTCACTGGGTACATTCACATATTAACAATGAAAGACAGAACTGTCACTAAATGTGAATTGCCAAAGGCTGAAACTCAAAATGACATTTCAGAAAGGATGTCCTCTCATTCACTCCAGTCCTGAAGGAAGTATTTCGCTTGACTGCAGATAGAGAAAATTGCTTTTTACACACAAGCGACTTTCATTCTCACCAACACTGAATCTGTTTTACCGAATGAAATTGCATTCTGTCCATTTACTCAACACTTCTGCTCCACCGTTATTTATTTTCATTGTCTCTGTGTCCGTTTAGGTGGCGCCATTATTACCTTACCTAGTGTACTATCTTTTTAAGTGTTACAGATTAATTTTAGATCTCCTTGTCCCATTGCACTTTATGGATGGGGAGCTGTCACAGTTTTGTGTCTCCGGAATTATCGCACGCAAACACACATCAGGTAGGTTAGTTAAGACAGCGTCTTGGCATAGTAATGACATTGTTTGTTAACCGTTGAGGTTCCAGTCTGCTCTCAGTCTTATATAGGAGTTCTCACTCCGGAACCGGGATCATTTCAGGTCATTGTTAATGATCATGTCATCATTTACGTCACAACAAGACGTTATTTTCCGCTTCTTTCCGAAGGTGGAAAAACTGTTTTTCTCCTCATAATCCCTGTAAAGCCCCTGCTTGTTAGCCAGTAGTGTTGGTGTCCCAGGAATGTAAACATTATGTTGGTAGTCCAGTGTTGGCACATGTTGCTGAAACGGTACACCATACTTGGGGCTCCAAACGCCGTTTGATGTCGGAGGTGTCTTTTTTATGTCTGTGGAAAAAGAAAATACTTGAGGTCAAATTTGAGCACAATATAAAATAACCTTTTCTAGGAAACTCAATTAGACTGATGTACAACTTTTCCTTTTTATCTCTGTGGATGGATGGGAGACGTAGATTGAATGCTATGTGGGGGAACTGATATTTTTATTTTTACTAAATTGGTCTACTGACTTTAAAATGATGACATGAAATAAGACAATGAGCAAATTAACAAATAAAATAATGCATAACACTCAGCTGATTTTTATTAGCAAAACACATGGGGGTAGATCCAGACCTAAGTGCTTGTTAGGTTCCATCGCGTAGCGTATTTACACCAGCCTATTTTCTATGCACTCCCCTAGGCACTTCCCTCGCTCACATGTACTTTGGCCGTTTTAAGCTTGACCAAACCCTACCTTAACTTCTCAAAGCGTAGCTACTGTACGTAAAGGCTACACGTGCTTAAGTGCCTAAGCACGCCCATCCTGTATGATTTAAATGCCTCACCCCGCCTCAAAAGCGCAATTATGGGTGTCATATTAATGTTACGCCCCTTAGTTCGTAATTACTCTGTTGATACGTGGCTGATACGTGGCGCAACATCTGCCATGTGTATGCGCAGTAAATACTAATGGGCGATTTTGCGTCAGTGGCTAGCGTAAAATCATTCACGTACGTAGTTTAGGATCTGGCCCATTATTCGGAAAATAGAATCTAAATGTGGGAATTTAATTTAAGTTTTTGAACTATTTGCAACACTACATAATGTAAGGAAATAAAACTTGCCTATATTTGTTTACTGCATGATGTCTGTGAGCCTGATCCAGACTTTAGAGTGATTTCCACATGCTTGGAGTTGATAAAGTCCGCACAGAAGAGTCTAGTGCTCTTCCATGACACGTGCTGATTTTAGCTAACTTGCGTGTCCATAAACCTACCTTATCTTTCTGCACAGAACTCAGTGCGTGCCAAACCCTCTGACCATAAGTGGCCCTAGGCATAGGCCGCATAGGTGACCGCCTATGGCCCCACAAGTCAGGGAGCCTCGCAGGTCTTAGACTGGACAGCGCAAATAACCCCTTACCTGGTCACAGCCTATAGTCTAGACTAGGGCTATGTAAGAGGGAATTGAGAGCTGGCATCTGCTTGCCCCGGAGATGGCATAGCTCTGGCAGCCAGTAACAGGCAAAACCTAGGGCAGCCTCTGGCTCTGACATATGGAAGTGCCTAACCATGCCCATACTGTACAATATAAATGCCTCCACCATCTACAATGCATATACTTGAATGTATGAAAGGCTGTCATGCCCTAATGTGTGGAATTATATTCCATACAAAGGCCGCTTGCGGAAGCCAGCTGACATTATTGATTTGGACCTGTATCTTGTTCTGCTTCTAGGCCATCTGATGCAGTGAACTGCTATAACCTTTGCCAAATATTTTTCTTTAAAAAAAAAAGAATAAACTTTTTAGATGTAGCACTAAATTTGTATTGATTTCTATTGTCCTATTTGGGGGCGCCCTGATGGAGAATTCTTGTTGGATGAATATCTTGTCTGTGTGAGCAAAGATCTTGATAAAGAGGATTATAATTATGATAATGGTTGGCTGTACCACTTAAGTCCGTTACTTATTACCTTTAGGCTAGGCAGAAAGAGTCAACATTTTACTTGATATCTTAAGTCAGTCTGGCCTGCTGTCTATCATATGGATATAAAAAGCCATAAAATAATCTAAATTCAAGATCGTATCATAATAAACAATGCATTAAACATGCAGATATGGAAGTCACTAGAAGCATAAACATAGCTTATTGCTCTTTATAAAGTGTCATTTAGATTTAGCTACTATTTATTTACTTATTTATTAACAGGTTTTTATATAGCGCCGACAGATTACATAGCGCTTTACAATTTAATCATTATAACTTGAGTGAG
Source organism: Limnodynastes dumerilii (assembly GCA_011038615.1). Lineage (NCBI taxonomy): Eukaryota > Metazoa > Chordata > Amphibia > Anura > Limnodynastidae > Limnodynastes > Limnodynastes dumerilii. The sequence continues at coordinate 25,632 of WWET01004084.1, forward strand.
TGGTAACAAACAGACTTGGTGGGTAAGAGGACCTTGTTTGCAAGCTTACACTCTATAGGACATTGGGGATTGATACATAAGGGCAAACTCAGCAGTAAACTAGCAGAACTAAGGGTAATTTTAGTATGGAAAGATAAAGGGCCATATTCAGACCATTGGACGTATTGCATATACGTCCGGTGTTTACCGAAATCTATGTATCTTTTTGGTACATAGATTGCCTATACGCGGTCTTAAAGACATGTGCAGTATACAATTTCAGTAAACACCAGACGTATATGCAATACGTCCGGTGGTCTGTATACGGCCCAAAACTATCCAAGTTTGGGTTAATCCTGTGACAAAGGAAAACTAGTTAGCAAAAAAGATGGAAATAGTTTAGACAAATGTTAAGAAGTAGGTTGAGGAATTTGCTAAGCTTGTTGGAAGAGATGAGTTTTAAGGGAGTGCTTGAAAGTTTGGAGAATAGAGGATAGTCTTAATGGGCATTATGTTTATTTCAGGGAGCGGGTGCAGCCCGAGAGAAGTCCTGTAACTGGGAATCAAAGAACTTGTTTAGTATAGAGGAGATCTGTATGTCCTGTCTTAAATAAGTAACTTGTATCATTTGTGATTGGAATCCAAGGTATTGCACTAAACATTACACAATCTGTTTGATGTTGTCTTTGGGTTTCAATAATTGATTATTTGAGTAATTGATTGATGGATTTATAAGATTAAATGTAGTAAAAAAGCTTTAGAGGTGACCTAGGCCTACTGTTATGACAAGAAAAAGCAATATAGAAACATTTATAATCTAATACAAAATGAATATATATGTGTGTGTGTATGTGTATATATATATATATATATATATATATATATATATATATATATATACACACACACACACAAACAC
>WWET01004084.1:36839-53320 GCA_011038615.1 Limnodynastes dumerilii
ATGTGTGGGTGTGTGTGTGTCCCGGTGACGGGGACACACACACACCACAGCTGCAGCATCTGCAGCAGCACCGGCGGAGCGTGTGTGCGCGCGCCCTCTGCTGGAAAAAAAAATAATAATAATACGTAAGTAGCGTAGTGCAGCAGGGGGCCGCAAAAATAAAGAAGTACCTAGTTGTGTGTCTGTATGTGTGTGTAACCACTGTTATGTGTATGTTTGAGTGACAATAGTTGTGTTTTTGTGTGTGTGTGTGTGTGTGTGTGTGTGTGTGACAACAGTTATGTGTATTTGTGTGTGTGACAACAGTTATGTGTATTTGTGTGTGTGACAACAGTTATGTGTATTTGTGTGTGTGACAACAGTTAAATATTTGTGTGTGTGTGACAATAGTTATGTGTGTGTGTGACAGTAGTTGTGTGTGTGTGTGATTATGTCTGTGTGACAGTTATGTGTGTTTGTGAGAGTGTGTGTGTGTGTCAGTCATGGTCTGTGCTTCTCTACTGTGTTGTATAATGCAGGGGAATTGCGCTGTCTCAGGATTGCGGACCAGATGTGACAGGAGAAGGGAATTAGTCTATCAAAATCCAGTATAAGGTAGGTTCGTAGTTTTAATTTATGTATATAATTCATGTAATTTTGCATATTTGTGGGCGAGAGTGTGTAACAACAATTGTGTATTTGTGTGTGGGAGAAGTGGAATATATATATTCCGGCTCCTTGAGGCTTCTACGGTAACTTTTTGGCTCTAAGGGCCAGTTTGATTGGCCACCCCTGCCCATATATATATCCATAACTAATATCTGTCCCCTTTCACTAATACCATTGCCTAACAATTGACTAAAAAATATGTCACTAACAACTCACCAATACCTGTCCCAAGCAACTTACCAGTCTTTAACAACTCACCAATACCTGTCCCAAACAATTTACCAGTCTTTACCAACTCACCAATACCTGTCCCAAACAACTTACCAGTCTTTACCAACTCACCAATACCTGTCCCAAACAATTTAAAAGTCTTTAACAACAATACCTTTCCCTAAAAACCCAACAATATCTGTCTCTAACAGTTTACTAATATCCATCTGTAACTACTCACTAATAACTTTAACTAACATTTGCTGCATATTACTAGTTACTTTAATGTCACTAATGCTAGTTCATAACAACTCACTAATGCAGGTCCCTAAAAATTCCCCTTCTTAGAAACACATTAATACCACTCCCAAACTAATTACTAATACCTGTCCCTAACAAATGTCTAATTCCTAACCCTAATACCTCACTAATACCTGTTCCCAGTGGCGTAACTACCCAGGGGTCAGGGGGTGTGATTACGGGACCCAGAGGCGAGGGGTAGTCTGTGGCAGCCGCCAACTCTGCACTCATAGAACTCTAAACAAGGTGTCAGGGCCTGACATACTGTACACAGAGCTGTGCAGTCTTTATAAATACATTGCCAGCAGGAGAGTGCTGAGGGCTATTTTAATCCACCTTAATCCACCGACAGCTTGTCTTCAAATGCGCAAAGCGGCCACAACACAGTGCACACAACAGAGGTAGCCCCCCATCCAGACTTGGGCCTCACCTCCTTGCTATAGGGCCCAACATCTGTCCCTTTCTTTCTTTAACAGTTTACTAATACCTACCTGTTCCTTACAACTCAATAAAAACCAGTCCCTAACAACTCACTAATACGAGTCCCTAACAACTCACTTATACAAGACCCTAACAACTCACTATTAGCTGTCCATAACAAGTCACTAATACCAGTCTCTAACAAGTCACAAAACCAGTTCCTAACAAGTCACTAATACCTCATTGAAATATGGTGTAATCCTTCTATTAGGCGCTGTGTGACTATAGATGTCCCGTGTATTCTCATCTGCATCTGCACGCCAGGTACGATTTGCTCCTGCTGGGGGTGTCCTTACTCCCTAGAAGGTTTCCTTAGGATCCTTCAGGGTTTATTGTTTTACATTATTGTGTTTTATGTACTTCTCTGGCTAAATGTTTGGATGCCGGCATTTTATGTATAATAAATATTGGACTTAACTGTTTTCTCTTTTTGATTTTTACTTATGTGCTATATGGAGGAATGAATGAATGATAAATATCTACTATCAACATATCCAGCTATTTCTTAAAGATACAGTACTCTATTTTAAACCTATTTATTTATTTAATTATTTTTTATTTATTAACTCTATAATCACACAGCTCCTAATCGAGGGATTACACCATATTTCAATTATATATATATTTTTAGAGGGTGTAGGATCATCTTTTTATCCATCGGTCTGGCTGCAGTGATACAGCGCGACTGATCCTGATATATTTATATTCTAAGTCACTAATACCTGTCCCTAATAAGTCACTAATACCTGCCCATAAAACCTCACTAATCCCAGCCTCATCAACTCACTAATACCAGTCCCTATCAACTCACTAATACCAGTCCCTATCAACTCACTAATACCAGTCCCTATCAACTCACTAATACCAGTCCCTATCAACTCACTAATACCAGTCCCTATCAACTCACTAATACCAGTCCCTATCAACTCACTAATACCAGTCCCTATCAACTCACTAATACCAGTCCCTATCAACTCACTAATACCAGTCCCTATCAACTCACTAATACCAGTCCCTATCAACTCACTAATACCAGTCCCTATCAACTCACTAATACCAGTCCCTATCAACTCACTAATACCAGTCCCTATCAACTCACTAATACCAGTCCCTATCAACTCACTAATACCAGTCCCTATCAACTCACTAATACCAGTCCCTATCAACTCACTAATACCAGTCCCTATCAACTCACTAATACCAGTCCCTATCAACTCACTAATACCAGTCCCTATCAACTCACTAATACCAGTCCCTATCAACTCACTAATACCAGTCCCTATCAACTCACTAATACCAGTCCCTATCAACTCACTAATACCAGTCCCTATCAACTCACTAATACCAGTCCCTATCAACTCACTAATACCAGTCCCTATCAACTCACTAATACCAGTCCCTATCAACTCACTAATACCAGTCCCTATCAACTCACTAATACCAGTCCCTATCAACTCACTAATACCAGTCCCTATCAACTCACTAATACCAGTCCCTATCAACTCACTAATACCAGTCCCTATCAACTCACTAATACCAGTCCCTATCAACTCACTAATACCAGTCCCTATCAACTCACTAATACCAGTCCCTATCAACTCACTAATACCAGTCCCTATCAACTCACTAATACCAGTCCCTATCAACTCACTAATACCAGTCCCTATCAACTCACTAATACCAGTCCCTATCAACTCACTAATACCAGTCCCTATCAACTCACTAATACCAGTCCCTATCAACTCACTAATACCAGTCCCTATCAACTCACTAATACCAGTCCCTATCAACTCACTAATACCAGTCCCTATCAACTCACTAATACCAGTCCCTATCAACTCACTAATACCAGTCCCTATCAACTCACTAATACCAGTCCCTATCAACTCACTAATACCAGTCCCTATCAACTCACTAATACCAGTCCCTATCAACTCACTAATACCAGTCCCTATCAACTCACTAATACCAGTCCCTATCAACTCACTAATACCAGTCCCTATCAACTCACTAATACCAGTCCCTATCAACTCACTAATACCAGTCCCTATCAACTCACTAATACCAGTCCCTATCAACTCACTAATACCAGTCCCTATCAACTCACTAATACCAGTCCCTATCAACTCACTAATACCAGTCCCTATCAACTCACTAATACCAGTCCCTATCAACTCACTAATACCAGTCCCTATCAACTCACTAATACCAGTCCCTATCAACTCACTAATACCAGTCCCTATCAACTCACTAATACCAGTCCCTATCAACTCACTAATACCAGTCCCTATCAACTCACTAATACCAGTCCCTATCAACTCACTAATACCAGTCCCTATCAACTCACTAATACCAGTCCCTATCAACTCACTAATACCAGTCCCTATCAACTCACTAATACCAGTCCCTATCAACTCACTAATACCAGTCCCTATCAACTCACTAATACCAGTCCCTATCAACTCACTAATACCAGTCCCTATCAACTCACTAATACCAGTCCCTATCAACTCACTAATACCAGTCCCTATCAACTCACTAATACCAGTCCCTATCAACTCACTAATACCAGTCCCTATCAACTCACTAATACCAGTCCCTATCAACTCACTAATACCAGTCCCTATCAACTCACTAATACCAGTCCCTATCAACTCACTAATACCAGTCCCTATCAACTCACTAATACCAGTCCCTATCAACTCACTAATACCAGTCCCTATCAACTCACTAATACCAGTCCCTATCAACTCACTAATACCAGTCCCTATCAACTCACTAATACCAGTCCCTATCAACTCACTAATACCAGTCCCTATCAACTCACTAATACCAGTCCCTATCAACTCACTAATACCAGTCCCTATCAACTCACTAATACCAGTCCCTATCAACTCACTAATACCAGTCCCTATCAACTCACTAATACCAGTCCCTATCAACTCACTAATACCAGTCCCTATCAACTCACTAATACCAGTCCCTATCAACTCACTAATACCAGTCCCTATCAACTCACTAATACCAGTCCCTATCAACTCACTAATACCAGTCCCTATCAACTCACTAATACCAGTCCCTATCAACTCACTAATACCAGTCCCTATCAACTCACTAATACCAGTCCCTATCAACTCACTAATACCAGTCCCTATCAACTCACTAATACCAGTCCCTATCAACTCACTAATACCAGTCCCTATCAACTCACTAATACCAGTCCCTATCAACTCACTAATACCAGTCCCTATCAACTCACTAATACCAGTCCCTATCAACTCACTAATACCAGTCCCTATCAACTCACTAATACCAGTCCCTATCAACTCACTAATACCAGTCCCTATCAACTCACTAATACCAGTCCCTATCAACTCACTAATACCAGTCCCTATCAACTCACTAATACCAGTCCCTATCAACTCACTAATACCAGTCCCTATCAACTCACTAATACCAGTCCCTATCAACTCACTAATACCAGTCCCTATCAACTCACTAATACCAGTCCCTATCAACTCACTAATACCAGTCCCTATCAACTCACTAATACCAGTCCCTATCAACTCACTAATACCAGTCCCTATCAACTCACTAATACCAGTCCCTATCAACTCACTAATACCAGTCCCTATCAACTCACTAATACCAGTCCCTATCAACTCACTAATACCAGTCCCTATCAACTCACTAATACCAGTCCCTATCAACTCACTAATACCAGTCCCTATCAACTCACTAATACCAGTCCCTATCAACTCACTAATACCAGTCCCTATCAACTCACTAATACCAGTCCCTATCAACTCACTAATACCAGTCCCTATCAACTCACTAATACCAGTCCCTATCAACTCACTAATACCAGTCCCTATCAACTCACTAATACCAGTCCCTATCAACTCACTAATACCAGTCCCTATCAACTCACTAATACCAGTCCCTATCAACTCACTAATACCAGTCCCTATCAACTCACTAATACCAGTCCCTATCAACTCACTAATACCAGTCCCTATCAACTCACTAATACCAGTCCCTATCAACTCACTAATACCAGTCCCTATCAACTCACTAATACCAGTCCCTATCAACTCACTAATACCAGTCCCTATCAACTCACTAATACCAGTCCCTATCAACTCACTAATACCAGTCCCTATCAACTCACTAATACCAGTCCCTATCAACTCACTAATACCAGTCCCTATCAACTCACTAATACCAGTCCCTATCAACTCACTAATACCAGTCCCTATCAACTCACTAATACCAGTCCCTATCAACTCACTAATACCAGTCCCTATCAACTCACTAATACCAGTCCCTATCAACTCACTAATACCAGTCCCTATCAACTCACTAATACCAGTCCCTATCAACTCACTAATACCAGTCCCTATCAACTCACTAATACCAGTCCCTATCAACTCACTAATACCAGTCCCTATCAACTCACTAATACCAGTCCCTATCAACTCACTAATACCAGTCCCTATCAACTCACTAATACCAGTCCCTATCAACTCACTAATACCAGTCCCTATCAACTCACTAATACCAGTCCCTATCAACTCACTAATACCAGTCCCTATCAACTCACTAATACCAGTCCCTATCAACTCACTAATACCAGTCCCTATCAACTCACTAATACCAGTCCCTATCAACTCACTAATACCAGTCCCTATCAACTCACTAATACCAGTCCCTATCAACTCACTAATACCAGTCCCTATCAACTCACTAATACCAGTCCCTATCAACTCACTAATACCAGTCCCTATCAACTCACTAATACCAGTCCCTATCAACTCACTAATACCAGTCCCTATCAACTCACTAATACCAGTCCCTATCAACTCACTAATACCAGTCCCTATCAACTCACTAATACCAGTCCCTATCAACTCACTAATACCAGTCCCTATCAACTCACTAATACCAGTCCCTATCAACTCACTAATACCAGTCCCTATCAACTCACTAATACCAGTCCCTATCAACTCACTAATACCAGTCCCTATCAACTCACTAATACCAGTCCCTATCAACTCACTAATACCAGTCCCTATCAACTCACTAATACCAGTCCCTATCAACTCACTAATACCAGTCCCTATCAACTCACTAATACCAGTCCCTATCAACTCACTAATACCAGTCCCTATCAACTCACTAATACCAGTCCCTATCAACTCACTAATACCAGTCCCTATCAACTCACTAATACCAGTCCCTATCAACTCACTAATACCAGTCCCTATCAACTCACTAATACCAGTCCCTATCAACTCACTAATACCAGTCCCTATCAACTCACTAATACCAGTCCCTATCAACTCACTAATACCAGTCCCTATCAACTCACTAATACCAGTCCCTATCAACTCACTAATACCAGTCCCTATCAACTCACTAATACCAGTCCCTATCAACTCACTAATACCAGTCCCTATCAACTCACTAATACCAGTCCCTATCAACTCACTAATACCAGTCCCTATCAACTCACTAATACCAGTCCCTATCAACTCACTAATACCAGTCCCTATCAACTCACTAATACCAGTCCCTATCAACTCACTAATACCAGTCCCTATCAACTCACTAATACCAGTCCCTATCAACTCACTAATACCAGTCCCTATCAACTCACTAATACCAGTCCCTATCAACTCACTAATACCAGTCCCTATCAACTCACTAATACCAGTCCCTATCAACTCACTAATACCAGTCCCTATCAACTCACTAATACCAGTCCCTATCAACTCACTAATACCAGTCCCTATCAACTCACTAATACCAGTCCCTATCAACTCACTAATACCAGTCCCTATCAACTCACTAATACCAGTCCCTATCAACTCACTAATACCAGTCCCTATCAACTCACTAATACCAGTCCCTATCAACTCACTAATACCAGTCCCTATCAACTCACTAATACCAGTCCCTATCAACTCACTAATACCAGTCCCTATCAACTCACTAATACCAGTCCCTATCAACTCACTAATACCAGTCCCTATCAACTCACTAATACCAGTCCCTATCAACTCACTAATACCAGTCCCTATCAACTCACTAATACCAGTCCCTATCAACTCACTAATACCAGTCCCTATCAACTCACTAATACCAGTCCCTATCAACTCACTAATACCAGTCCCTATCAACTCACTAATACCAGTCCCTATCAACTCACTAATACCAGTCCCTATCAACTCACTAATACCAGTCCCTATCAACTCACTAATACCAGTCCCTATCAACTCACTAATACCAGTCCCTATCAACTCACTAATACCAGTCCCTATCAACTCACTAATACCAGTCCCTATCAACTCACTAATACCAGTCCCTATCAACTCACTAATACCAGTCCCTATCAACTCACTAATACCAGTCCCTATCAACTCACTAATACCAGTCCCTATCAACTCACTAATACCAGTCCCTATCAACTCACTAATACCAGTCCCTATCAACTCACTAATACCAGTCCCTATCAACTCACTAATACCAGTCCCTATCAACTCACTAATACCAGTCCCTATCAACTCACTAATACCAGTCCCTATCAACTCACTAATACCAGTCCCTATCAACTCACTAATACCAGTCCCTATCAACTCACTAATACCAGTCCCTATCAACTCACTAATACCAGTCCCTATCAACTCACTAATACCAGTCCCTATCAACTCACTAATACCAGTCCCTATCAACTCACTAATACCAGTCCCTATCAACTCACTAATACCAGTCCCTATCAACTCACTAATACCAGTCCCTATCAACTCACTAATACCAGTCCCTATCAACTCACTAATACCAGTCCCTATCAACTCACTAATACCAGTCCCTATCAACTCACTAATACCAGTCCCTATCAACTCACTAATACCAGTCCCTATCAACTCACTAATACCAGTCCCTATCAACTCACTAATACCAGTCCCTATCAACTCACTAATACCAGTCCCTATCAACTCACTAATACCAGTCCCTATCAACTCACTAATACCAGTCCCTATCAACTCACTAATACCAGTCCCTATCAACTCACTAATACCAGTCCCTATCAACTCACTAATACCAGTCCCTATCAACTCACTAATACCAGTCCCTATCAACTCACTAATACCAGTCCCTATCAACTCACTAATACCAGTCCCTATCAACTCACTAATACCAGTCCCTATCAACTCACTAATACCAGTCCCTATCAACTCACTAATACCAGTCCCTATCAACTCACTAATACCAGTCCCTATCAACTCACTAATAGCAGTCCCAAAAAACTCACTAATACCAGTCCCTATCAACTCACTAATACCAGTCCCTATCAACTCACTAATACCAGTCCCTATCAACTCACTAATACCAGTCCCTATCAACTCACTAATACCAGTCCCTATCAACTCACTAATACCAGTCCCTATCAACTCACTAATACCAGTCCCTATCAACTCACTAATACCAGTCCCTATCAACTCACTAATACCAGTCCCTATCAACTCACTAATACCAGTCCCTATCAACTCACTAATACCAGTCCCTATCAACTCACTAATACCAGTCCCTATCAACTCACTAATACCAGTCCCTATCAACTCACTAATACCAGTCCCTATCAACTCACTAATACCAGTCCCTATCAACTCACTAATACCAGTCCCTATCAACTCACTAATACCAGTCCCTATCAACTCACTAATACCAGTCCCTATCAACTCACTAATACCAGTCCCTATCAACTCACTAATACCAGTCCCTATCAACTCACTAATACCAGTCCCTATCAACTCACTAATACCAGTCCCTATCAACTCACTAATACCAGTCCCTATCAACTCACTAATACCAGTCCCTATCAACTCACTAATACCAGTCCCTATCAACTCACTAATACCAGTCCCTATCAACTCACTAATACCAGTCCTAAAAAACTCACTAATACCAGTCCCTAACAACTCACTAAAACTATCTGTCCATAACAACTCACTAATACAAATCCATACCAACTAACTAATACCTGTCCGTAACAACTCACTAATACCTGTGCATAACAACTCACTAATACCTGTGCATAACAACTCACTAATGCCAGTCACTAACAACTCACTAATACCTTAATAACTCTCTAAAACCAGTCCCTTAAAACTCATTAATACTTGGCCATAACAACTAACTGATACCTACCTGTTCCTAACTGATGGCTGGCAATTTATAATCGCAGAAAAAAACACCCCTTAGTAAATCTGGCCCTTGGAAACAAAAGTGTCTAAACCAACATGACGTGCAAACTGTCCTTGGACTGATCATGCAGCAGCTCATTTCTTTGTCTTGTTGAATGATGATTTATTTTGCGTTTGCTAAGTAGGGTATAAAAGTATTGTACCAATGTATATGATCTGCTGTTACCATTCAACCAGGGCTATGACTCAGTAAGGCTTGGTTATCATTTCCAGCAATAATAAAGAATTCAATTTAAGAATACTAATATTTTATGAGGATAAAAAGAATAAAAGTTCTTTACTAGGTATGACTTTAAACTAAGTGACCTCTAGTAATTAAGTGATTCATTCCCTAAATACAAATGCCAAGGGCCGTCTAAGTTAGTAGTGTTCTAGGTGATTTTTGTGCAGAAACCTAATGATTGCTATTATTCTGGTCCTACAAAAGAGGTGGTCTCAGTATAATATATTGTGTATCTCATAGCAAGGGGACAATTAACCCTACTTGCAGTTACCACCCATCGGCTGTGCTCCTAAAGTCAAAGGCTTCGGAGGAAAGTACTTTGTCCTTTCTAACATTTGAGTGCCAAAGAAGAATAATACCAAATTGTCAATAACATTTAATACAAAATCCTTCTCTTATTCAAAAAGAAAATCTAAAGTAAACCGTATTAAATGTGATTCTGTTTGTATGATTTTCTTTTTCAGTGCATAAAAACCCACTTTTAAAACCCAAAAATGTAAAAAAAAACTAAACTATAGAAAACAGACAGATAAATAATAATGTAAAGGAATGACTCTACCCCAGGCAATGACATAACTGTCACAATGTTTCTCTTGTTCCCATTGGTTGAACATGACACATTTTGAGTACAAAAGTTTCCAGATGTGTGACAGAGCCCCAAATACTTTACTTCTTGTTATAGTGATTGTGATAGACACTGAAAGATATTAAGATGACTAGCGGCACATAGTTACATTGGCTTTAGGTTACGTTTTATTCATTTTTAATAAGAACATTTGTCATTGGATTATCCTTTTTCAAGTTTCTGTAATAAAAATACAGACTGGGTTAAAACCTTTTGCTGTCCAGAATTATTTACAATGTCTCATGCAACATATAAATGAGTGATGTGCAGAGTGAGGTTAATGCCCTATTAAGTAGAGTCCCTAAAAAGGTGACTGGAAGAGTAATCTAACAAGTAAGCTGGAGATCTAGTAAGGGTTTATTTGTGGCAATTACTAAACAGGGGCGTATCTAGAACTTTATTTGATGATGATGAATTTAAACCACTCCCCTTTTATTTTTTTACTTCTCCTCCTTTTGTTTTTAACCCCACCCACCATCCTCCCCTTTTCACTACAGCTCCCTCTTACACACACTCCCACTCACACACTCTCTCTCTAAACCCCATCTTCTGGGTAACCATCCTGGTTCAGGTAAGGGAGGAAAAGCCAGCGAGTTGTGACGGCAGCCGGGCTGTCCCCTCCAGTCCTCCTCTCTCTTTGACACCGGGGAGCAGTGGAACCATGAATCAGATAGAGGCTGGGACAGGAATTCAAGTGTACCCAGACCTCTGACCCCACGCTAGTTGAGGGAGGCAGCAAAGTGTCAGGATGCCACTCTTTGCCCCGATCGCCCCCCACTAAATCCGCCACTGTTACTAAGGAGTTTATTAAGTCAAAGATTCAGATAAGATTCAGATCATTTCAATTGTCAATAATTCTGGATCTTATACAGAGCTGCTAAAAAGGAATATAATTAAACTTACTCTTCTAATGATCTATGGCAGACTTTTTATCCACAATGACATTGAACCAGATCCAGGCTTACATTGAGGAGTTTTTTTTGGATCACAAGGATTGACAAATGCTCACTTTTTAGAAACAGCATGAGCATCACATTCTCAGGGGTTCTATATGCCACTCCGATAATGTCAATTGTCGGCTGTGTCTTTTTTGAAGATGTCATCAATGCAAAATTCGCACTGCAAATGCACTTAGGCTGCAGGGAGGGGATGTAGTGGAGTAGGGTAGTCTTAGCGTTAGGCTGCAAGGAGGGGATGTAGTGGAGTAGGGTAGTCTTAGCGTTAGGCTGCAGGGAGCGGATGCATGGCAGAAGGGTAGACTTTAACAGGATACACCCTGGGACTTTTCAGGAGATAATCCAATCGCCAATCAAAAGACCATTTTACCAGATATCTTACCAGTGTGTACTGTCCATATATCTCCTAATACACACTTTCAAAAATCAAAAGATATCTTTCCAAGGTTGATCTGACTGTTTCAAAAGATGTTTGAGCATATTTAGACAGTACACACTGGTAAAATATCTGGTGAAAATGTCTTTTGATTGTGTGATTGGAAACGTTATCTTTAGAAAAAGCTCCAGTGTGTAACCAGCCTTAGAGATAGGCTGCAGGGAGGGAATGGATCAGTGAAGGGGAGACTTAGGGTTAGACTTTGGGAAGGGAATGGATCGGAGAAGGTGAAGGTTAGGCTCAGGCTGTGGGGAAGGGAGGTTAGGGTAAGGATTAGGCAAAGGTTTGGGGTTGCAAAAAATACTCACCAGTCGGCGCTACAGATTCTTGCTGGGGAGTATCTATTCTGTCTCTGCTGGGGTAGGAGCATACGTTGGCAGTGGGAGGTCGCAAATGCACTGTCGAAAAAGACCCTGTTGTAAAAGGGTTGTTCTTAACAGCGTATCACATCCACCCTCACAACCATTTCTGATAGGGGGTGGAGAGCAGAAGGAATGTAGTGTGTAAAGAGTACAGCAAGCCACATTACTCTCTCTCTCTCTCTCTCTCTCTCTCTCTCTTTGTTTTTTTATTTTTTATCAATTTTACAATTTTAGAGATATTTTTAGTGTAATGTAAAATTAAAGTACATGTGAAAATTAGGATTTTTCACACTGTTTCTTATATGACAACTTGAAAAAATGTCCTCAAGAAACTGTGAACTGCTGTCTGATTTAATTCAACTCTCTTCAAAAGCCCCAAAGACTGGATCCGCTAGATATCTACATGTAATGATATAATGCAATGCTGTTCAAGACGGCAATGTGCCAATTGGAAAGCCCTGATATGATATACCAGATCATGACCTCCAGTAACACCACGAACGTGCGTTCTCTTTCCAACTGCAGTTGTGTGACTATTTTTAAGGCTAGCTTGGCTATCAAACAGGACAAAATGGTAATATGGCAGCTTTAACCCTTCACTATCAGAAGGCCCTGAAGCACCCCAACTTTGTAAATGCTGCACACAGTTCTGGCAATAATCAGACTAACCAACAAGAACAGACAAATGAAGTGTGAAGCATATCCCTTGCAGCAACCAAGCGATCATTCAAAGTCACATTTCTGAGTGACAAATATACGGAACACTGCAATGCTTAGAAGGGACAAATCTGAATATATTTGTTAGTAGATGCTTATAAGAAAGCCTAAGATTTTTACATAAGAGCGTAAACTGGCAATGGTACATAGTAACATGGTAATAGTTAATCACCTGCAGTATATAATTAACTATAAACTTCATAAAACTAAAAATGCTAATTATGATTTTCAGATCTTTTACTTAATCAGCCATTTGAGAAAAGTGCTTTCTGCCACTGTCATCACAAAAAAATAGTTTCCCCTCTATGTCCACGTGTTTCCAGTTCCAAAAGTAGCTGGAGAGAGCATTCCACTACCTATCACATCAACTCTTTAGATAAGTGCCTCAATGTGGGAGTGTCCCTTAATCTCCTAGCAGTTTATAGAATGTCTATTGCAGCCTGCGGCTCGCCAAGGGCCAGATTTACTAAGCTGCGGTTTTGGAAAAGTGGAGATGTTGCCTATAGCAACCAATCAGATTCTGCCTACAATTTATACTCACTGGGCCTGATCCAGACCTCCGCCCGCCGCTGTAATTACGGAGGGCAGACGCGTAAGATCGACTGTTCAGATGACCTGCGCATGCACCGGGCAGATGTTGCCCAGCGTAGTCAGGGATTTTCTTAATGGAGGAACTACGCTGTAGTTAGGGAAGGTAGGCGGGGGAAAGGCAGGGAAATGAGGAAAGGAGGGCAGGGTTAGTGACTTACGATGCGGTGCCCGGCATAATTACACTCTGTTATGCCGGCTGAAGTTAGGGTAGCCTTCAGCCAGCGTAACAGTGTGTAATTACGCCGGGCACAGGGGGAGTGTTGGGGGGGAATGCATGCCGAAATGCTGTGCGTTAGTGCGCACAGCGCATTGGCGTAGGTCTGGATCAGGCCCACTGATTCCACACGCCCTAACTGTAGTGCAAATTGCCACCCCACTGTGTTGCTATAGATCCGTAGTCTACATTTACGTATATAAAGTCACTCTAGTGTCTAATATCTATAATCTAATGCTTTTGATTCCAATCACACAATCAAAAGACTGTTTCACCAGATGCGTTCATTTGATTTTGTGATTGGAAAAATTATTTGCTGAAAAGCCCCAGTGGACTTGATTCACACTTAATACAGTACCTATATATGTAGGCTTTGTGCGTATCATGGTGATTTTTTGCGAATTGCGCATGCACCATCCAGATCTGCGCACAGAAATCTGTTACGCACAGAGTTTAACTCCATGGCCGATGAGACCAGTAAGAAGGGACGTTCCACTACACTGTAAGCGGGAAGTTTAAAAAAACTGGGTGAAGAGGCAATTAAATAGGAGAGCACAAGCTCGGTTTGCAAAGTCTGCGCATACTTTAGCAAAACCCACACGGAGAGTTAAGGTAACCCCATGGACACGGAAGTCAGCAAAGATCCGTAAGAATGTCATGGGAGTTGCCTTGCCACTTAGGTGCGTATTTATGCGGATCCATGCGTACTAATTTCCTTATCTGTGAATCAGGCCCATTGTGTACTTTGCTTATGACACTAGAGCAACTCTAGTGATTGATATTTACATCTCTTCGCTTCAATGCAGAATGCATAGAGCCTGACCTGCCAGCATGCTTTAACTGTATCGGCACAGCTGGTACTGTAGCTGACAAAGCATGTTGGGACTTGTTGTTTTGCAATACCTGGAGAGCCACATGTTTGCCAGGCCTGGTCTATAGAAATAAGCTAAATACCATCTTCCTTCTGACTTTTTTTGTTGCATTTTATATTTAGCAGCTGTCACATATTTTGGTTACTTCGCAATTCTGTATGAGAAAGTAACATTCAGACAGCATAAAAGTTGTATCCATAAATTGTCATTAATAATGCTTATAATGGAGGAGAAATGCCCTCTTCAGGGCTTGCGCTTGGAGCCATTTGATTCCATTGTCTCCAGCAGTTCCACCCTAATTCCAGTCTGAATTGGTGGATCCCATCAAATCTGCTGGGAACTAGTGCTAATCCTACAGAAGACACAATTCTATTGCTGGACATCAATACCTGTTGTAGTTTGTGGATGCTACCCAAGATACTGTCAAGGTGAGATGTTAAAATAAACCCAGACAATTGGTTAGATTTAATAAAGAGAAAGAGAAAGAATGAGTATCACGGAACGTACTCTATTTGCCCTCATTTAAGGTCCATCAACTGGGCATCAGGAGTTAAACTTTATTTTTATTAAATATATATTAAAAACACAAAATGATGTATAGTGCCTTCCATCCATTATAATGATCTCAATGGGCCTGATTCAGAATTAAGAAAGTGCGTAAAATAAGAGAGGAATGTCACTCCTGGGATAAACCATGCAGATTTCAGGGGGAGTCAAGTTAATTGTATTCTTTGCATGCAGGGATATATCTTTAAATTGCTTACTGCACACAGATACCGACCAGCTTTACTATCACACTGTTATTTAGACTTGGAATAGGAAACATCACCTCTCAACTCTAATACTGTTTGCAACAGATGAAATATGACTCCCCTGCAATCAACATGGTTTAGCCCAGGAGTGACTTTCCTCTCTTATTTTAAGCACTTTCTTAATTCTGAATCAGGTCCAATGCCATTATGATCTCATCCCTTATAATGGCTCACAAAGCCAGTGAAATATAAAAACACAAAACATTTTTAAATATGTGAATGACAAGACAATTAATAATATACTTAAATATGGGGAGAACGTTATATAGCCTCACAATAGTGAAAGTATCCTGTGTATAGATTTCAACAATTGTAACTCAATCTGAATAGCTCAGCAGCATAAGATAATGCAATTGCTGTTATGTGTCACATTCTAAGAATAAGATTGAAATATAAGTGGATATTAGCAGAGGTTACTAATTAATGCTAATAAAAATAGTGGCAACTCCTAAAAGAATTAGGATATCACATACACTGGGTTATTTAGGTGTCCATGAATATTAGGTTTCCCATAGTGTTAGAGATTTTATTGTCCAGCAAATGGTCAGATAAATAGAAGTATAACGTTGTTTAGACTGATTACCTCTGAGGTTAGCAGAGCTATTGCAATACCCCAGCATATGGCTGAGTTAATTACATTAAAAGCTACCGACAGCAAGTGAGAATCAAGGGTCCACGCTCATAAATAAACACTGGACTTATAACAAATATATAGTGCTAAAGATACTGAACTTGTGGCAAATGAATAGTGCTTAAAACACCCGCACC
>WWET01004084.1:102906-113258 GCA_011038615.1 Limnodynastes dumerilii
GGGTTATTATAAATATATTAAGTTATAAGGGGTTTTCTTTTTTCTAAACATGTTTAGATACTTTATTCTATTTAATGATATAAAAAACACTTTTAAACGTACAATACAGCTGCAGCATTACACCTCTCCGCCTGTCTGCCTATACACATCCCTCTGCATGTTTTCTCTGGCTCTGCTCACTTGTTTTAATATATGGATGTCAGTTGAAGGACTGCTATCATATTGCATGTTAGCATCCCAAGCCTTCACAGAACCCAGGTTTCTAAGCAGTACAATGCACTGTGTGTAGATTATATTGTGCTGTATAGGACATTTGTTATATAGCTGGATCAAACTAATCTATAGTGTCTACAGAAACAGATGTAAAATGTAAATCAAAGCTAATTACAATATGGATTTAGTGGCCCATTCCCTGAGTTACAGAAAGAAATATGGTGACATCTATTAAGCTGCACTTAAAAAAAACATTAGGGGGATGTTGGAAGAAACAGTAAAAAATGGGTCATATCTGCACCTTAGCAAAACCATGTTGAGCTACAGAGGAGGCAAATATAAATACAGAATTAGAGTTGCTGGGGATGTTGCCTTGTAGTATCTAGTGTTATTCCTTCATAGAAAAATATTCAACAAGTGAAGACTTGCTCCTTATTTTAGTTATTGCTTGAAACTTTAGATCAACCCCTAGAAAGTCATACAATGGCAATTTAAAGTCAAGCAAATAAAGAAAGATCTAAACTTCCTATGTAGATGTTTACCCATGTGACATTCGTTAGTATTGGGACAGTCATACAGGAGATCTGAGAAGAAGCCTATGTTACCTAGCCTTTTCAGGCCCAGACATACACTTACAAAATATAATATATTAAAAATTTTTATAGTAAGTGTCATTTATGAAACAGTTCATCTGACTTTAACTATCCTTTAATAAAAAAAGAATGTAAAAAAATCAGAAAGGACTTTTGCTGCAATCGTCAATCATTGACAATATAAACATTTTAGAGGTGTTTTGCTGGAGAAAATGCCAATCGATTGTCTGCACTATGGTATTACCTTTCATAATTCTATCTTGTTAAGACATATTTACTTAGCATTTTAGATATTTAATGTTTCCTTATGGAATTGCGCCATCTCGTGGCCATTACAGCAAACTACAGAATATTTAGATCATCCTGTCCTTTGTGCCTGATCTTCAGCATGAAATTAACAGATAGTCACTGGATCAAAGAAAATAAGATAATAGCTGAGAATCAAGGTCTCCTTTTCTAATGCTACATCACCTGGCACAGTCTTGCCGTGCAAAGCTCTGCCATGCAATTTACACTGCTGTTCAGCATCCATATGTGTGCCATTCAGTTATTAAATCTTATTTTCCAGTTGAATTCATTGTTGACACATCTGTCAACGGTTTAGTTTAAGGATCCATTCTAGTGCTAATAGGAGCCCCAGGGAGAAGCGTGAATGTCTCCTGAGCACAGGTTGAGTGTCACTGCACTCCTATGTGACAGATAACAAGAGACAGGGCGTCCTTCTTTTAGTCCGGACTCGTGATAGGAGACAGACAGACACAGATGTGTTTGGGCCACATATGAATGAGTGCATGGGATATTATATTGATGTGCTGTATAAATAGATCAAATAGAATAGATGAGAGAGAGAGATTATACATGGATAATTAGGCTAATTGATGCACACACATCATATTATACATATATATTTTTGTATATCTATCTATATATACACATGCATATAGATTTATACATTGATATATATACACACACATATAGATAATTATCTCTCTAACTTTTATTTTAAAGATAGGATGTCATGGTTAATTGCAAGAGTGCTGGGGTGCCGTGTGTGTGTGTGTGTGTGTGTGTGTGTGTGTGTGTATGTTTGAATATGCACACACACACATTCATACATTCATACATACATACATACATACATAAAACATTCCTGTCTGTGCTTCTAAAGATCTATCTAATGTATGTGCCATTGTAACCTTGGAGGACAATGGAACCTCTAGCCTTTTTATTTCTAAATACATATTGCAATCCATTGATTGACACCAGTGCTTTGTTAATGTGGAGAGTGTCTGTATAGGAGAGACACATCTAGCCCAGCGCTGGCGCTCTCTCTGCATAGTAATGGTGCTGAGTCTCCCCCAGCAGAGCAGATAATACACTATGGGGGGAGAGCAGGATTTATAGGCAGACTGATCAGTGAGTCACAGCTCTCAGACACTGATTTCATGTGTCACACGTAAAGCAATGACAACACAGCCATCGAAAAGATCCATTTGGTCCATCCTGAAGGACGCCCTTGGAGTTAGAACAGAATAATTGTAAGCCATAAATTACATACACAGGATGAAACTGGGGACATGGAGAAGATGTTCTGTGAAGCTAAATGCCCTTGGAAGCTTATGAGGAATGCATGAGCAGGGTGCTGCCTGCTCTCGCCTTATATTTTTTATTTTACTGCTGATAATAAAATAAAACCATAACCATTTCAACGCCTGATGGCTGGAGCAGTGTAATTAAATCATTATTTTTTACCAGATGCATTATCTAGTCCACAAAGACCTACTGGAGATGCCTTTTGCCCTTGTGTTTAATTCACCAGGTTGTTTTATTAATTTATATTTAAAGGTAAAAGGGGCTGAGGGGACTTTTTTTTTTTATTGCTTTGGAGGTGGCAGAGCTGGTGGCATTAACCCTATGTGCGCCGCAGCCTGCGCGCCTGAGGCGCATCCAAGGCGTAAAGACGCGCCAGCTTTATGTTCCTACCTCGAGACACAGCGCAGTGAATAGCAGCAGCAGCGGCCGCCTCATAGACTATAGAGAGGAGCACATTCCCAATGTAACTCATGGTTTACCTCGTTGACGGCGTTGTTGGCTGGTGGGGTGTTCTGTCCACCCTTTCCAGGCGCTGTCTTCTCTGGGATCTTTTCGTTGTTTTGGGTGGTGGAGTTATAGGGTTTGAGGAACATAAAATCGCTCTTGGCCGATTCTGGGGTCAGGCACACCTTATAGCAGTAGTTTTGGGGACCACTCCCCGAGGACTCCATGCAATTGGTCTGAACTTTGTTGCCAGAGGAGATTTGCAGGTTGATATTGGAGTTTTTGAAGACATCTCCCGAGGCTCCAGACCTCCAGCAGCAACAGGTAGGGATGGAGGAGCACTTGTAATCCTGCAGGGAAAGTCTGTCTTTGTGACATTTAATGACTGTCAGGACAATTATAGCCACCAGGAACGTGAAGGACACCGAGCCAAGGGACACAATTAGATAGAGAGTCAGAGACGAGGTGGAAGGGTCTGAATTTAGAGGCAGGTCGTTTAATTCGGATGGGGTCTCCGGGATGCTGTCCACCACCGTCAGGACGATGGAGACAGAGGTAGACAGTGAAGGTTGCCCATTGTCTCTTACTTGGATTAAGAGCCTGTGTTTGGTGGCATCTCTGTCGGCCAGTGCCCGTATGGTCCTCAGCTCGCCGGTGTAGAGGGCGATGCTGAAGAGGGTGGCATCTGTAGCCTGGACAATCTGATAGGACAGGCGTGAGTTTTGGCCAGAATCAGCATCCATGGCTGAGATCTTGCCCACCAGATACCCTGGGTCCGCTGATCTGGGTATCACGTCTGTGGCCACTGAGCCATTCTTGGGTAAGGGTGACACAATGACGGGGACATTGTCATTCTGGTCCAGGATAAACACATTGACAGTGACATTGCTGCTGAGAGGGGGGAAGCCAGCATCCTGCGCCTGAACTCTGATCTGAAAGTTGCGGATCTGCTCGTAGTCAAAAGAGCGCAAGGCGTAAATATTTCCGCTGTCCGAGTTAATGGACACGTAGGTGGACACCGGCATGCCTTGGATCTGACCCTCCATGATAGAGTAGGACAGGTAGGCATTCTGGTTGGAATCGGGGTCCAGGGCAGTGACCGAGCAGATAGATGCCCCGGGGGGGTTGTTCTCCATCACATACACCGTATAGGAGGGCTGTAAGAAAGTCGGGATGTTGTCATTAATATCGGTCACTTGGACCGTGATGATCTTCTTGGTCATCAGAGGTGGAGATCCGAAGTCCCTGGCGCTGATGGTGATGTTGTACTCCGACACTGCCTCCCGGTCCAGCACCTCGGTGGTCACCAGGGTGTAGTAGTTCTTGTAGGATGAGTGAAGTTGGAAGGGGACATTTTTGGGAATGTCGCAGTTGACGTCCCCGTTGTCGCCGGAGTCGCGATCCATCACGCTGATCACGGCGATCACGGTGCCCGGAGGGGCATCCTCCATGACCGGTGTGGACACCGACGTGAGGATCACCTCTGGGGCATTGTCGTTGATGTCCAGCAGGTTGACCAGCACCCGGCAGTGCACGGCCACCGCGGAGGGGCCCCTGTCCTTGGCCTGAATGTACAATTCGTACAGATTGGACTTTTCGTAGTCAAGGATGCCCTTAACCCTAACATTGCCGGTGCGGGGCTCCACCATGAACAGGTCCCTCACCTTCTGCGGAGCGTGCCCACTAAAAGAATACTCGATCTCCCCGTTGGTGCCCTCGTCTAAGTCGGTGGCATTTAATTTGATGACCAGGGTGCCCCTGGGAACGTTTTCCTGCAGACTCACCCGGTAAAAGGTTTGGTCAAAGGTGGGCACGTTGTCATTGGCATCCAGCACGCTGACTATAACCAAAGCGGTGCCAGATCTCTCAGGCACCCCACCATCCATGGCAGTCAGCTGGACCCGGTGTGTCTTCTGCTGCTCTCTGTCCAGGGGTCTTTCCAGAACCAGCTCCGCGAATTTGCTCCCATCGCTCCTGCTCTGCACCTCCAGGGAGAAGAACCCATTAGGGCTGAGCTTGTAGGTGCGCAAGGAGTTAGTGCCCACATCGGGGTCCTGGGCACTCTCCAATGGGAAGCGGGCACCGGGGGCCGCGGACTCGGTCACCTCCAGCACATAATCGTGCCATGGAAAGCTGGGCGCGTTATCATTGATATCCAAAATCTCCACCTCGACCCTGTAGAGCTCCAGAGGGTTCTCCATCACCACCTGCAAGTGCAAGGAGCACACAGGCAGGAACTCACAAACTTCTTCCCTGTCTATCTTCTCATTGACAAATAAGATCCCATTCTCCAGGTTCACCTCCAGATGCTGCTTGTTGCTTCCAGACACGATCCTGAAGCGCCTGGATGACAGCTTGGAGATGTCCAAACCCAAGTCCTCAGCGATGTTCCCCACAAAAGCCCCGTGGTCCAGCTCCTCCGGGACGCTGTATCGGATCTGGCTGGACGCAGGGACCAGGCAACAAGTTAGGAGAGCCAGGAGCACCTGTCCAGCCCAGGGTCCTCTCATTCTCCAGCACATCTCCACCGCCGCTCACTGATCACCGGTCAGACCTAATGAAACTCAGCCAGTCCTCCTCCCGTCCTCTCCTCTCTCGCCGGGGAACCTGGCTCCAGCTGAGATCTCTTAATCCAATCTGATAGCAGAAAATCGCAAGCTCTTTGCTGAAGGTGAAGATCTTGCTACATGGACTTGTGTTTCTTCAATATACTTTCAACAATCCCCCCTCCCCAATCAGCCTTCCCCAACTATTTTCATGTTACAAGGTGGCTGAGGGGAGGGAGGGATCCAAAATCACATCAGAGCCTCTGTATTGGTGGACAGAGCATAGTGAACTAAGAGCTGCAGTTTACAGCTGTTGTGCTTAACCCTTTCCACCCGCTGGGATACTTATTCATTAACAGTAGCGTTGCCAGGGCGCACAGGAGTCTGCTTGCAGGTATTTGGCAGTGGAAGGGTTACCTTATCTGTCAATGTAACAGATGTTATGCTGTATGCTTTTTTTTGCGTAGCTATAGGATGAACATAATATAAATAGTTATATATACAGCAGGGTATACACATTTCTAAATGATAAGCCCTCCTTCGGGTGGCTGGATGTTAATACAAGCACATAGTTGCAATGTTGCATAGATCATGTATTGCAGTGTTAGTAGCCACCTCTGGCTTATCACCGTACACTCAGTATTTTAAAGTACATTGTTATGGTGTATTATCTCTGTGCCACACACACTCCCATGTACACATTGCAACCAGAACAATGACAGGCTGCTCCTTTTATGAATAAATACCAGGGATGTTTCTCTGTACATGTTATGTTGGTGAAAAATGAACAGTATTCTATTAAATGGACTATGATGGTGCTAAAAAAAAATTATTTTCTTAAAATAATATTTGCGCTACAGAGAAAGTCCCCAGTCTCCACAAATAATTTAACCCATTATTTTCTAGGATACTGAATGTTTTCTTTCCATTTTAACTAGTTGTGAGGGTGAAACATGCCATCATTGAATGTGCATGCTGAATTATAGCTACGTTATGCATAATTATTGTTTTTATTATTAAATGTAATTGCTATGTTTTACATCAGTGATTAAAGTCTGGGTTGTTTACCAACAATGAATTCAGATAATAGCTCTTAAGGGAGTCATAGATTGAGGGGTGTCACAGTAAAAGTGGGGGTTCTGAAGGGAGTTATGACTAAAATGAAGTAATGAAGTTCCAAGGAGCATTGTGTGTGCGTTATATGGGGTGTTTTGATTTAATAGTCATATGAGAGGTTATAATAATATTTTTACAATGGATATGAGGGTTTCCCATCACTGCCCTAGATTGATGAAAGATAATTACTGATCATTTGGTGTCTCTCCACTGTACAAACATGTACCTATCACAGTAACCAACCGCTAGCAATGTAAGATGTCACAACTACCACATCCTAGCAACCTGTTGTGTACCAAAGCAAAATGGACAATGTCAGTCTCCAGGATTCCATTCTATGGACCGGATCCAGAGCTGCGCTTACACCTTTGTTTTAGGTGAACGCACAGTGAGTTTTAAAACTGCGCCATGTGCAGAACAGGAGCAAGCACAAAATATGCGGATATGATCCAACCGCATTCGCTACTGTGTGCTCTGCACTAGTGGAACAGCCTGTTCCCATAGGCGTGTCTATAATGGGTGCAGGGTGTGCAGTGCACACAGGCCCCTCAGAACAGGGGGCTGTGTGACATTTATCTTGCACCCAGGGTTGTCAGGAAAGGGGGGCCAAACTGCATCTATTTCTTTCCTCTAAGATCTTCCGGAGGGAAGAAATAGATGCCAAATGATCCCCCCCTTCCCCTACGGTGGAACTGTCCTTATTCGTGGTCCGAAATAGCAGCGGGGCTTACAGCGCAATTAGGCTCCGTCCCTTTTGAGGTCCGCAAATCGGGACAGTCCTGTCTCAGGTAAGGGGGGCATGTACAAATCCTGCACAAGGGCCCCCTCACTCTTAAAACGCCTCTGCCTGTTCCCCTATATTAGAATTATAAATTGCGCATTTTAGTGCAGCTGCGAGCACAGCAAAAGCCATGTATTCCTGAACTTTCTCCTAAAACAATGCACTGGCTCTAGGACTGGTGTAAGTGATTGACAGGGGAGATTTGTAACACATAACAGCCCCTTGTCACAGCCATAGTCATTTTTGTCTGATTAAAAATAAATCATGTTTTAAGACACCCTGCATACGCAGCACTATACTGACTATTTTGTTTTACCCTATTTCAATGTAATTATGTTTAAAATATTTCGTATAACTAAACAAATAAATGGAACCAATGTAACTTAATTATTACAAAATATACTTTAAAACACGTAAACTTGTAAAGGCTGCTGCATGGCACCTCTCAGCCCGGGGCGATATGCAGTACGGCCATTGTCGGACCTCTGAATAGGGCGCATGCATATTTAGTAGCGTGCCTGCACTTCCACTGCGCTAAACCTCTGGATCACGCCCACTGGAAGGGTTTTTCCTTGTGCCCCAATCTCCTTCTACAGCCCAAATCATACAAAAGTATGTAAATGGAGTTTGAATCAATTTACCATCCCTTGTAATATCCATTTACAGACAGTAGAAAATAGGGTTAACTATTGAAGTGGCGGTAAATAGACTGCCATAATTCGTGTTCGTGTTCACTAACAAGATGGCAGCAACACTGAATGAAGTATTATATATATATATATATATATATATATATATATAGATAGAGAGATAGATTGATAGATTGATAGATACATACATACATACACACACACAAAACAATCCTTGTATAAATATGATTAAATAAATGCAATACGCTTAGGATGAAAACTCCAATGGATACACTGTGTATAAGTACCATAATATACTAATAGCATTGGCTCATACACTAAGTGTAGATGGAAATAAATTGCCCAGTGATACTGTGGAAGTTTATCCTGCTAACCACGATAAACCCACTGCCCCCTGTAGCAGCTGAGCACCATGTCAGGGATATCTGTCTACAGATGTTCGCTTTATCAGTGCAGTAGATTAAAAGGACCAAACACTCACCAAGAGCTAAATCCTGCATATAAATAGTCTGACATCAGTATACATGCATAGACTTAACCTTTAGCAGATGGTTAAGCTTCTGCAGAATTGATTACATTTTGATGCACACCGTTTTCCTTGTTAAAACTGATTTTTTAATTATATCCCAGGATTACAATCCAGGCAGCCGGATAAACGTTAATTCCATAGCAATACTGATAAAGACAGAGAGCTCCCTTTATATTCTCTCTTCTCCCCCTACGGTACTTACATTCAGCATGTGTAACTATATAAGCAGGGCTGTTTATTGGTTGACTGTGTCACCAATCCCTGCTATTTGGGCTAAAACAATAAAGCAGGGAAACAAACCACCCGTGGTACGGATTTCCATAATCTCACAGCTTCAGTAGTGAAACTTTGATGTTTGATTTGGCGAGGGCTGTGTAAAGGTTAATGTTTTCAATCAAGGTTAATGCTTCAAGCCTGGATTTCCTGAGGGGCCTGTAATAAAGACGGTAAAAGGTAATGTATTCCAAAGCTACGCACACCCATTATAGAATATTATAATAAGCGACTATATAAAACACCCCATATCAAAGGCACTGCAGACACTGCTATTCCATCACCTCCCAGAGCAGGGCATTTATGAGACTGAGGAATCTGAGCACTATGGTGACAGATAAGTGGAGTCTGGCCGGTCTGGTGGGGGACATGCACATAGTCCCATTTCATATTGGGCTGCCTTGGACCAGTTCAAATGCCCAGGTTGCTGCACCTTGCAAATCCAGGACAAACCCCTTCTATGAATTAATCCTCCCTCTCTCTTTTAAGAGGCTCTTTTCTCTCCAACCTCCATTACCTGAAACTATGGTCCGCATTCACAATTAAGAATACCACCAGACTTCTGCATGCTGGGTATAGAAGTCTACGGAATATTGGTACCAATATTATACAGTAAGGTAAGGTACTTAAATTGTACAGTAAGGGCTTGGCTAACCCCTTATGTACAATCCTGTCAGGGCCGGTGCTAGGGTGTTCGGTGCCTCCCTGCAAACTTTACATTTGTGCCTACCTGTTTAACAATTTGTCATTAGAGTTTCTAGAGTATAGAATAGAGTTTCTAGAGTATAGTATCCATGTAATCATCATAAAACACAATCTTGTAACCACAATAAAAGAAAGCAAATGTATACAATACAGGCAGCATTCTAGTCTCCACTATACAAATCCCAATTCATCCTAAAAATGCAATACAATACAGACTATATATCTTAGGGACACATACCTTTCAGACATGGGGGCAGATCCAGGACTACGCTTTTCCGCGATATTACACGTGGCGGAGACATAAATTCGCAGTTACGTACGCACTGCGCATGCGCACCATAGAAAATACGCACATTCACGTAGCGTAATTGTGAACGTATGGGAAATTCACGTATGTGTCATTTAAATACTTACGTGTGGGCGTGCCAATTTTACGTTAGTCAACAATACGTGCGTTTTACGTGAAGTAGGCGGGTGGTGGTATTTAAAGTGTACAGTATGGCGTGCTAATCTGCGTACCTTCACGTAGTCAGTACGTCCGTTCGCGGACGTAATCTGTTACGTTTGAAAAAGTTAAGGTAGGGTTTGGGCAGCTTATCTTGACAAAATACATCCGTGCAAGGGGTGTGCCGAGGGGAGTGTAACGAATTTACGCACACGAAAATATGCTCCGCGAATAAACGTACGGCACATGTAGTTCTGGATCTACCCCATTATCCTAGTGACCGCTATACCATACAGGCCACCTTACAATACAGACTGCATCCTTCCGACGTACAATAAATTCAACATTCTTGTAACCTGAATGCAGTTAAAAAAAACTGTCACAAAATGCAATGCAGTCACAAAACAGAAAAATTTGTAATCCAGTTACAATAGAAGCACAGCCTTTTAAGCACTAAGTTATCC
>WWET01004084.1:114332-129071 GCA_011038615.1 Limnodynastes dumerilii
TCCCCTCCTTCCCCCCCAGTATTCCCCATAATGTGACTCCAGTCCCCCTCCCCCCCCCCCAGTATCCCCATAATGTGATGGGAAATGATGGGAGTGGTCTCCTATGTGCTCATATGACTGCATTTGGATCTCTGGATCCACGCTTAGGTCACCTGACTGCAAGGGAGCCAAAGGCAAATTGCCCACTCTCACTCTCACACTGGCCAATGGGAGAGGGGCCTGTTGATGCAAATAGGCAGCATCACACCCCTATCAGAAAAGGTCATCCAGCCTATATACTACATAGAAAACCATAACAACGAACCAGATCCAGGTTTACGAAAGGTGGAGGTGGAGGGGGGTTTCATCTTCAAAAAGATCATAATGAGTAACGACTCTTATATTTTGCAGTCATTAAGGGCTCTGATCTAGTGCTGATTACTTGAAAATCACATAAAATCATGGATTGCCATTAAAAATTGCTGCCTTCATGGCGATCCATGTAAACTTCGCAGCACCCCGCCAGCCTGTTCTTTTGAATGCAGTCCGGCACTTTGTTATGTCTACAAACTGTCAGACTGGAGTTTCTCATTCTGCTCCGAGAGTTAAAATAATCGGTAAATGGCGTTATGAGAATTCCAACTGTCTTCCAATATACCTCCCTTTTCCTCCCCCTAATAGCTGTTTGGAGGAGGTAAAGGGGGAGGGAAATGGGGACAGCACTAGAATACAAAGGCTTGTAAATATAAAAGTAAAAAAAAGCAAAAATAATAATGACACAAACACACACACACACACACAGTCCAAAACTTACCTGACAGGGATGCTTTAAGGATTTCTATGTCCAGACAGAAACACACAGTGTTATTGCTGTCAGAGCTTGCAAATATTCAGTCCCAAAAGACAGCCACCGTGCACCCTTTCATGTCTGATCTTATCTACTTAAAGTAGGATAGTAGTCAGTGGTGGTGGTGTTGAAAAGAGAATAATATGCGTTGGGAAGATATTTGGGGTTAAAAACCAGAACAGAGATGAGAGCAGGAACAGATCTAGAAATGTATTTTACAGGAGGGGGGTTATCCTCAATGTGAACCCCTCCCCTTGTTAGTATTGACTCCTCATCCCATATTCTTTACAGCTCTCTTCACTAAATATCTCTCCCCATTGTTACCTATACAGTCCTCTCCCCACTGTTCCCTCTATGCTAATATCTCCCCACTATTCCCTATATACCCATCTCTACCTGCTGTTTCTTCTATACGGGTGTGGATCCCTGTCCTCTCCCTTCCCTGCAACCTGACCCTAACCCCCCTCCATGCAGCCTGACCCTTACCCTCCTTTCCCTGCAGCCTGACCCTAATCCTATACTTCCCATTCCATGGCTCTGACCCTAACCCTCCCTTTCTATGGCCCTAACCCTCCCTTCCCCACAGCCTGACCCTAACCCTCCCTTCCCAAGAGCCTAACCCTAAACCTCCACCTAACCCAAAAAGTCCCCCGAGAGGGTACTCACCTCTCCAGTGGTGTCAGCGGCAGGTGAGTCAGGTCTGGTGGGCAGCGCTTCTGAAGCTGAATTGGTGAGTATGCCGATAAGAATAATAATCCATTTATAAAAACAAATTTTAAAATGGCTGCCTATTTGAAATAGAGATAGCCAAAAAAGATCTTTCGGCTGTCTCTACTTCTCATAGACAGCCATCTTTATCCATTTTTACAATACTTTCCCTATATTCCTCTCCCATGTAATTCCATTATATTTTTATTTTCCTATCCCGTCATCCCTCTCACAATGGTTCCTTGTCTACATCTCTCACTGACAGCTGAAGTGATGTAACCAGTACACCTAAAGGTGCATACACACTATACAATTATCTAGCAGATTATCTGAAAGATCTGGCTGTTGGAATGAAAATGTGGTAATGGATGAGAGCAACTGACAATACCATTTGCTGTCATCCATTACCAGATATTCATTCCAACTGCCAGATCTTTCAGATAATCTGCCAGATAATTGTATAGTGAGTATGCACCTTAAGTTTCTGCATATGTGAGCAATCAGTGAGCCACGCCTCCTTTAAAATCCACACAGTTTTAGCCCACGATTCTTTAAGATTTTTTCCGGTATAAGAAGGTTTTTAGAGTTAAACAGCAGAGATGTAGCTATCTGGAGGAGAGTTTGCAGGTGATAAAGTTATCTTCTGAAAGGGGAAAAGGTTGTTATGGAAATCAGAGACTTATCATAGTCTAAACAGGCCTGGTCTATGGCTCTTCAGGTGTTGCAAAACTATAAGTCTCATGCTCCAAATACATAGCTGGTACCCAGAAATGCATGGAGAGCCACAGGTTGGCCAGGTCTGGTCTACAGACAATAACAGAAAGATAGCTGTCATCTCAAAAAGCTTTAGCATCGCTCCACTGACAGGAAGTAGATTACAGGCACCAGGAAAAAGGGATTATTATTAGGGGTGATAAAATGATTTTTGGATATATAGCAATGAGGGGCCATGCAAAAAGATTTCTATAAAATTCTGGTTCACAGGCCGTGGGGAAAGGGTTGCCGACCTTCACAGAATATCCGGGAGACTTCCGAAATTTGGGCAGTTTTCCCGGTATGCCGGGAGAGCCTGCAAATCTCCCGCAGAGGGCTTGAGACCTGTGGTTTCATAGAAACCACAGCCTCAAATCCTGCCCCCCTGTATGGCAACACTAGTATACTAAGGGCGTGTTCAGAGAACCGTTTCCATGCCGGAATGCAATAATACGCAAGCACGGTGCAGGCCACACCCCCTTACACCCATGCCACTCCCCTCTCTCGGCCATGCTGTCAGTGACTTCCGCCTCCATAGACCACTTGTAACTTTCTGTGTGCATATGTGTCCTCCGTATGTGTGATTCATGATAGTAGCGCCCACAGTCCTTCATTTAAATGTCTCCCCTAACCTAAAGTACATTAAAAAAGTTACTACGCATGTGCAGTAGAAAAGTACCTAAAAATATGCTTGCAACTCGCCGTGAATACGGCCCCTAGTGTTACTAGGTCCAGGGAGGGACTTGATGACACAATTTGCGTCATCAAGCCCACCCCATCCCTAGTAAACCGAAAAAGGGGGTAATTGGTAGTCAGAGACGGGGCTTAATGATGCAATTTGCTTAAATCACACCATTAAGCCACGCCCCCTGCAGGCATCTATGTTGCTATGGATCTCCTGGAGGGAAGCTATTAAGAGTCGGAAACTCTGTGGAAAGGTTACAATGTTAAACATAAAAATGTGAATACAAGGAAAATGGTCCAGTTTCAGGGGGGTTCATTTCCCTCTCACGCGAGGTCTTTCAGACCTCAGTGCGTAGGGGACACACGCAGAGATCTGGATCAGGCCCAATGACATTAAGCAGATGTGTGAAAAGAGAATTACTAAATGAACAATAAGTTGAGGACAGTGATTACGACAGAAGGAGTTAATGTGTGGTTAATGGTGAAAATTGGACAGATAGTATGGTAGCAGGGATGTGAATCGGGGAATGTAAAGGACTGGTAGAATGATAATAAGATCTACTAGCTATAAAAGCTATGATAGAACTAAAAGAATATGTGTTCTAAGAGAAAATAAAGCAGGAAATGTATACTTTGTCCATATGGAGAATATAAACATGGTATAAAACACAGTTAATAAGCGATAGGGAGAAGTGTGGTTTATGGAAAATCTATTTGGGAGTTAAACATCTGTTCCCTTTCTAACTATGAAGATTACAACAACAACTATTTTATTTTAAACTCCAACTATTTTTGTTTTCACTGATAGCACCAAAGACGCACACAGCATAATTGTACTACTGAATATGTCCCAAATTATCATTTATAATAATTTATCATTAATGTGCATTAAGCACTGGTCTGGGCAGGTACAGCAAACGTTCAGTGAATGCATACGGTCCCCAGTACCATCAGTCATGGTTACTGTGCCCTAATTGATATCCTGAGGGTCTCTTTGTATTAAAAGAGTAACTGGCAGGTGAGATGATAAGTGATACAGGTCTCTAATCACTTACATGAGGCATCAGCCAGTGCTCTGTCCAATCCCCCCTCCCTGCCTCGCTGGTATCAGAAGGTGGGCATTTAATACAGCTTATTAGCATGCCACTGTTTCATTTGTGTTCAGTCAGTGCTTCAATTGCTGGAGAAATACATTTTTTATGGATTCTCTCCTTGACAATATGTGTTACGGATTAGCTCATTTAATACATACTGTCTTGTTCCCCTGACTACCTGTGTGTATGGCAATCAGCATATAATAAGAAAAATGGTGGAATAACAGAATGAAAGCTAGAGCTGATTTAGCTCCAGGGAAGGAATTCGTCCTTTGGCATTTTATTCAGAAGAGCAGACATATGTTGCGTGTAACTTTGCCTCCTTATAGGGAAAGCACCAGAGGGTCGTCTCCAGATGTTGTTAATCTGTAAGCAAAGGCATAAACTGCTGACACTGTGATTCAAATGAAGATAATATGTCAAAAATGAAGAAAAAAAATAATAATAAACCAAATACATTGTAACTGATTTCCCCCCATTATCTATTCTCAGTTGAAATCCATGGCTAAGCAGTAGTTTAGCAAATCAAGAAAAATAGATTAAGCCTGGTTCATCTGTATGTGGTATAATGCACAAATAGAAAGTGATTTGCAGGGCATGTTGTTTGAATACAAATGCATACAGTGTTTCCTTGACAGAACTGGGGGAGTTAGGAAGGATTTATTAGAGTCTCCTGGTTTTCAGCTCTAGAGAAGCAGGTGGAATCATAAAACACTCTTCATTTTAAGTGAGAATGTGTCATGTTTTGTATGCCTTTTGATTAATAAAGTTTGTGCTACTTGGTCTTTTAATTATGTCCCAGTGGCTTCTAGACTTGTTTTAAATAAAGATGTTGTTATTGCAGTTATTTTAAAAAGTTGTACCGTGAGCTCTTTTTATCTTCTTATTGTCAGTCTCTGTTCTTCCAAATAGATTTCCATTTTTATATACAAATAAAATAGGAATTCCCTCCAAAAACAGTAAAACCACTGGTGGTACTTGGACCACTGTCTGATGGTACTCAGAGCAACTGGAAAAGCTTCTCAGGAGTTAGCAGCTGTACCTGCACTTTAACCAGGTTAGATACCAGAGGGCAGAGGTCATATTTAAAGAAGTAACTAGAGGGCTGAATCTGTTTTAAGAAGTGAGTGGGCCCTTGTGCAAGATTTGTACATGCCCTCCCCCCCCCACGGCACCCCTCCCCGCAGTCCGGAGATCCCGGAGAGAAGCTAGCGACGCATGGAGGGGGAGGGGCTTAATGGCGTTGTTAAGCAAATTGTGTCATTAGGCTCCACCCCCTTGCTCATACTGAACCTTTTTTAGTTGATATAGGGGTCGGACGGGGCTTGATGCCGCAGATTGCATCATCAAGTCCCTTCCTGTGCCTAGCAACACTAGTATACTAGTGTTGCTAGGCAGGGGGGCAGGAATGGGGCCGTGGTTTCAGTAAAACCACGGGCCTCAAGTCACTTGCGGGAGATTTGCTGGCTCTCCCGGGATACCGGGAGTACTGCCCAAATTTCGGGAGTCTCCCGGACATTCCGGGAGAGTCGGCAACCCTGATCTACAAGACCTACAAAGTGGTACTTGACCTGACTCCTTAGTGGAAACTGGAACTTCACGAAAAAAGGTTGAGAACTGCTGGCATAGCATAGGTTGGGCTTTAAATACAGGTTGGTTACAGCATATTCAAGAGAATATTTTTGAAATGTCCATCCTAACTGGCCCAGACACCAGCAATAGGTTTCTAAAAAGAAGCAGCAAGCAGCCCCAGGCTATGGCAGGCTATTATTAGCTCCTAACCCCCAAGGCTGGGGCTATAGCACCTTATGAAAGCCTGTCACAGCCAGAAATAGAGAATTTAGGACCCAAAACCTCTACAAATACCAATCACTGCAATACCAACAAAAATGACAAATCACTATGAACAAAATTTATAATACAAGCATTGATTTGTTATAGAAAATGGCAATTATCTGATATGTCCATAATTGACATCAGTCTGCAGAATGCTTTAATACATTTATATTTCAGGCTATATGAGGGTTTCAGCTTCTTAGTTATCCTGCAATTCCCATAACCCCAATAGCATGTAAAATACATTCAATGGGAATATTTACTGAGATCCATTGTAGATTCCATGTCACATTGCTTTAATATGCTGTCAGATTCTCAAGATATAAAAAGACCATGTAAAAATATGATGAGCCTTTTCCCAGAGGCACCAAGGAAGGAGTTGCTAACACAAGAATCCACTGGTTTAATACATTATCCATAGCCATGCACAGAGTGATGGATTGCAGTTATGAGCACAGTAGTCAGGCATAAAAAACTCTATAGATTTTCTAAATCAGAAAAGTACAAGTCAACAGATAGGCAAGGACATTATAAGTGCTTAATAGTAAAAGTCAGTAGACAGGCAAGTATAGCATTAGTTCACAACAGTAACTGTCAGTAGACAGGCAAGTATGGTATCAGTGCATAATAGTTAAAGTCAGTAGACAGGCAAATATAGTATAAGTGCGTAATAGTAAATGTCATTAGATGGGCAAGTATAGTATAAGTGCATAATAGTAAATGTCAGTAGAAAGGCAAATATAGTATAAGTGCATAATAGTAAAAGTCAGTAGATGGGCAAGTATAGTATAAGTGCATAATAGTAACTGTCGGTAGACGGGCAAGTATAGTATAAGTGCATAATAGTAAAAGTCAGTAGACAGGCAAGTATAGTTTAAGTGCATAATAGTAAAAGTGAGTGGACAGGCAAGTATAGTATAAGTGCATAATAGTAAAAGTTAGTGGACAGGCAAGTATAGTATAAGTGCATAATGGTAAATGTCAGTAGACAGGCAAGTATAGTATAAATGCATAATAGTAAAAGTTAATAGACAGGTAAATATAGTATAAGTGCATAATAGTAAATGTCAATAGACAGGCAAGAACAGCATAATAGTAAAATTAAGAATACAGGCAATTATAGTATAAGTGCATAATAGTAAAAGTCAATAGACAGGCAAGTATAGTATAAGTAGGCAGGTAAGTATAGTATAAGTAGACAGGCAAGTAAAGTATAAGATCATAATAGTAAAAGTAATTAGACAGGAAAGTATAATATAAGTGCATAATAGTAAGAGTCAATAGACACGCAAGCATAGTATATGTGCATAATAGTAAAAAGTCAATAGAAAGGCAAGTATAGAGTAAGTGCATAATAGTAAAAGTCAGTGACAAAAAAAAGTGTAGTGGATGTATTTTCTAAATAAATTGAGAGGTTCTGTAACTCCTGTTTTATAAATGGTAATGTTAGTTATAAATAATGCACTCAGTCAGAACTGAATCTATATTTTTTTCCACAAAGTCTTTCTTTTATACCACCATATAATATAACCTACCCTTTCCTTCATTCATTAACCTGCTAATTTAATGTTAACATAAATTAACATTATTCAAGAAGCACTAATTCACCTTGGCTGTCTAGAATACTAATATAACAATTATTATTATTATTATTATTATTATTATTATTATTATTATTATTATTATAAGTGCATGATGATATGCAAGTCAAAATATGGAAACTTATGTCTAGGACCCCGAGTTCACGATGAATACACATTGGCTTCTAAACTGCATTTATTGGAAACACACCAATGAGATGAATGTGCAGATTAAGTGCTGTTAAAGATATAATGGCTTTATTATGAGCAGTAGTGTCATAATTTAAGAGCTAATAACCATTATGGCCCACCTTAGAGAGTCACTCCTGGTATCATTCCAGGTGATTAAAATTTAAAAAGCACTGATTTTCATGGGCCTATTTATGAATGGAGGCCTGGAGATGCATCAGGTGCATTGTCCCCTTGTAATGCAGAGAAAAACTTGCATATTCCTGACACAATTACTGAGAGGGAATTAAAAAGAGGATGTCAGTGATTTCTCCAGTGCAAAGCCAGTCTATACTATGAATATCACAGCAAAAACATTAACATACAGAGTTATACAAAGTAACTTTTATTGCTATAACAATGGAATAAACACACAAATCTCAGTGAAGTATAGTATTTATGTATATGAGATGTAATTTGATATAAGAATAATGGTTCTGACTGTCGTTTCCAATAAGCGAAAACATTCAACTTTACATCGCGGATCTTTCATTCTGCGAGACAGCTCACCCCCATAAACTATAATACAATTTTATGCCATAAAAATTGACATGGCGTGATTTTTACTGCAGTAGCGTTATTTTCCCCATAGGTTTTACAAAATCATAATGATAACTTCTATTTTTAATTATCACCAGAACATACTTTTGCTTAAATGGCTAATTAAGTTTTATTGACTAAAACCAAGATGCAGACACCATGTACTGAATGGGTAAAATGTAACAAAAATCTTTTTGTGCGCTTGAAGAGCCCCCTTGTGGCCATTGCTATACAACTGAATATATTGTAGATATGTTCCAGGTGAAGGTTGTTACTATGGGATATTCAGCTAAAAATAAAGGGAAATAAATTATCTAGGTCATAGTAGTTTTATGCTGAAATGTTTAATAAATACTGTACGGAATTCATGACATTATAGAATGAATTTAGGGTTTTTGGTTTGTGTGTGTTTTAGTAAATCAGTTATATTTTCTCAAGTTATAAATAACAGTATTGTCTTTATATTTAATATGAATTTTGTGATTAAATAGCCAGAAATGATCAATTTTGAGATTTCTAAATATTCAATTTCCTAGTAAGGATTATAAGGATTTACCCATCCCCTAGTTGGCATAAAGCCTGATTGCTGCATCTGATAGTAATCAGGCAGAAGGAAGTGAAGGATGTGGGTAACACTATATTATGTAGATGGTGGTACATGAATAACAAGTCATGGCTGTGGTCCAAGTGTGTGCTTTTATGAGAGACAGCTCTTTTCTTTCTCCATCTACCTATAGCACCCCAGTGTCCCTCTGCCCAGGAGCTTAACTACAGTGGATGCAAGGGTCTGTGGCAGCTGCCTCCTCTGCACTGTAAGCAAGCTGTCAGAGGCTGACAACTTAAAACAGAGCTCAGCACTCCATGTATGAGTCCACATGGCTGGAGGAGGAAGGTATTTATATCACACTGTAAGGGCTTGGCTTAAGGGCTTAAGCACGATCCTCTTTTATGCACTGGTGTGTAAATGTTAAGGTAGGATCTTGGTGGTGGAACGTCTTAAATGGAGTGTTCTCGTTGCTATTAAATCTGGATCCGGTCCGAATTTCCATGCCATCAGGTCGATCAGTCACTGTTATTATTCTATAGGCCACTGGATCTCTTTCTGCAGCATTGTCAGGGCCATCCAGGATGCATGTGCAGAAAATAGGGACTGTAAAGGTCATAAAAGCACAGCTGAGGAAGCCAATAGTTTCTCACTAGGAGAATGCTCGGGACAGGTAAATCCTATCTTTTACAATAGAATCACCAATGCCTTGGAGAACAATTGGAGTAAAGCTAATGCTATGCTGGTTGAATATTGCAACCCCAAGCAATTAGGACACCTAGATCTAGAGAAGCCAGAGTCCAGAGCTCTAGAAATCATAATTTCTTCAGCTAACAATGTGCTAATTGGCTGACACACTCAGGCAACGAGGCTTGGCAATAGTCTGGAAAGGGGGATCTTGCACATCAACCCTCTATTACCTGGCCCCCGTCTGTCTGGCATGCACAGACAGCTGTCGGAGGCTAGTAACTTAAACCGTGCTTGGTACAGTTTGTGAGTGCCGAACACTGTATATAAATACTTTGCCAGATGCTGACAGCTTAGCTGCAGTCAACTACCCCTTCCCTAGAGGATAGTGCTAAGCTGTCATCTGCTGGCAATATATTTATAAAGATCGCTCAGCACTTGGTCTGTCTAAACTGCTTGTTCTCCTTGGGTGCTGAGTGGGTGGAACTCCACTCCTCCGGACCTCATATTAACCACACACATTAACCTGCACATATGCTATTTACGGGTGTGGGTCCCCGGTAAGAACGGCCCTATTTCGATAGGGCCACCTTCTCCCAGCCAGTTTCGAACTGAACACGGTGCTCCGGAAGGTAAGTGTTAAAACTAACCCCAACCCTTCCCCTAATTCTGACCCTAACCCTCTCCTTCTATTGCCCTAACCCTCCCTTCCCCACAGCCTGACCCTAACCCTCCCTTCCCCGCAGACTGATCCTAACCCACCATTCCCTGCAGCCTGACCCTAACCTTCCCTTCCCGGCAGCCTGACCCTAACCCTCCTTTGCCTGCAGCCGGATCCTAATCCTAAACCATTCCCCGTCTGATCCTAGCACTAACCCTCCCTTCCCCAGAGTGTAACTCTCTGTAACCCAGAGTGTAAAATCCCTGGAGTGGTCTAGTGAAGTATCGGGTCCTGCGGCAGTGGTGGCGCTTCCGAAAGCGTTTCCAAAAATGAATGGGTGAGTATGGCAATCAGCATACTCACAAATTCTGAAAAAAAAAATCTAAAATGGATGGGTATTCGAAATAGGGACAATCGAAAAGGAACTTTCGGCTGTCCCTATTCCTCAATACCATCCTTTTATGCGGGGAAAGGGTGTGGGTCCCCAGAAAGAACAACCCTATTTCAATAGGGCCGTTTTCTCCCAGCCAGTTTTCTCCCAGCCAGAACTCGAACCTCAATGAGGCATAGCAATCGATCCACGGTGCTCCGAAAGGTAAGCGTGAAAACTACCCCAACCCTTCCCCTAATTCTGACCCTAACCTTAACCTTCCCTTCCCCACAGCCTGACCTTATCCCTCCCTTCCCTGCAGCCTGACCCTAATCCACCATCTCCCGCAGCCTGACCCTAACTCTCCCTTCCCTGCAGCCTGACCCGAAGCCTCCTTTCCCCACAGCCTGACCCTAACCCTCCCTTCCCCGCAATCTGACCCTAACCCTTAAGAGTTTACTCACCTTTCCTGTGGTGTGGGTCCCGCGCTAGATGCGGCGGTGTTTCCGAAAAGGGATGGGTAAGTATGCCGATCAGCATACTCAGCCATTCTGAAAAAAAAATTCTAAAATGGAGGGGTATTCGAAATAGGGACATCCAAAAAGCAACTTTCAGATGCCCCTATTTCGGAAATCTCTCATTCTATGCAGGGAATGTAACCGACGGGGACTCCCACCGACTATTTACTGCACATTTGTGGAAGGGATAAGACAGAGGGAGATGTGGTGCTACTTGTAAAACAAAAACAAACAAGTCACTGTATTTTAAAATATATTGATTACTATATTGAAATAATGAAATGACGTAAAGTGGTGGTGGTAGTAAAAATGACCATTACCACTCCTGACCTGACCTATCACACTGATTTATACATTTGTTTTAAAATTGTTAGTATTAAATAAAGGGAGGGGAGGATTTAATATCCAATAAGAAACAAGCACGAAAAAAGCTATATAATAATTCAAATGTTTCTTACGGTTCTCTATGCCTTTAAGTTGAACAGAGATACCCAAGGACCAGATTTACTAAAGCTGCGGTAAAGGAAAAGCAGACATATTGCCCATAGCAACCAATCAGATTCTAGCTGGCATATTCTAGCATGTAATAGGAAAGTGAGAGCTAGAATCTGATTGGTTGCTCTGGGCAACATCTCCACATTTCCTTTCCCGCAGTTTAGTAAATCTGGCTCCAACGGTGCATTAAAATACTTCTCTGGCATTATTAGATTTATTAGCATGACCATGTATATTGTATGCACGCACAGCATGAAAATATACATAGAAGCTTTGGGGTAGATTCAGACCTAAGTTGTTTTTACGTTTGTTGGCGTAGTGTATTTACACTATCGTAAATACTATGCACTCCCCTAGGTACCCCCCTCGCTCGTTTGTACTTTACTCGATTTACGTATGCCAAACCCTACCTTAACTTTTCCAAGCGTAAGTACGGACATACTGTACGTAATGCGGCCTAACCCAGTCCATACTGTACGATTTAAATGCCTCCCGCCGAATACAAAGCGTATTTCCGGGTGTCGTATGGAAGACACGCCCTTTAGTTCGTATTTACCCTGAAGTTACGTACGATCAGAGTTACGTTGCGTGAAAACGCTAGCGTACGTAGCTCAGGTTCTGGCCCTTTGTCATTTCAAAATGTTACCGCTGTTCATGTGTTACTGAAGTGATTACCACCCATAACGAAAATAATGCAACGTGGATCTAGTGCCATGCTCTTAAAAATAAAATACTAGAACAGTAATCGAAATAGCAGCTAAATACAACACATTAGTTATATCCCAAGCAAGCCTTCATTTTGGGCAGTACAGCTATCAGTGATAAATATGTGTATCCAAATGTGTAACAGAAACAGTCTGGAATTAGGAATAATCTATAGTGTTGTCTGCTGTAGAATAGATTGCTGTTACACAGTAGTCAATATATTGACCCACAGTGGTTAGTTAGTATTCAAGATAAACTTTTCCAAGATAATTTCTAGTGATTGCTAACAGGTAGGAAACAGGTTGCTGATTTTTCAACGCTCCTAGAGGGAATCCATAGCTGCCTGCAAGGAGGCGGAGCTTAATTATGCATTTTATGCAAATCACACCAGAAGTGTCTATCAATGTCTTTTTTCCTTAGTTTTACTAATAATGGGGGCGTAGCTTGATGACACAAATTTTGTCATCAGGTCTCGCCCTACCCTTAGTAACGCTAGGAATACTAGTGTTGCCAGGCAGGGGGGCAGGACTTAAGGCCGTTGTTTGCATAAACAGGGGCAGACATATAGAGACTGGACATATAAATAGGGGCAGACATATGGAGGCTGGACATATAAACAGGGGCAGACATATGGAGGCTGGACATATAAACAGGGGCAGACATATGGAGGCTGGACATATAAATAGGGGCAGACATATGGAGACTGAACATATAATAAGAGGGCAGACATAAGGAGGGTGAACATATAAATAGGGGCAGATATATGGAGACTGAACATATAATAAGAGGGCAGACATATGGAGGCGGGACAAATAATAAAGGGGCAGATATATGGATGGCTGGACATATAAACGGGGAGGGAGACATTTGGAGGCTGGACAAATGAAAAAGTGCAGATATGTGGGTGGCTGGATACTTACATGGAGAGCACAGTGTGCAATAAGTTAACATTGGCCACTGCAAAATTGTTTGAAAATTTTAATTTCTGAAGCGCTTTTTATTTGTATACAGGTAGCCAAAACACTTATTTTTTACAGCATGCTACACAAAGCACTATACCCGCCTTCTAGGCAGTGCAAGACACACCCACTTCCCCAGACACGCCCACTGGGCGGTACAGGATACACACCCTCTACCATGCTGCAAACTTTTGTCCCTCTTTCCAATTCTCAAATGTTGGAAGGTATGAATTCCTGGAAAGGGCCTTCTCTGTGTAGAGGTTGTATATTTTCTGCATGTCTGCATGGGTTACCTCAGAGTGTTCTGATTTTCTCCCATGCAAAATGGAGATGTCACTCATAAGAACCAATCAGAACCTAGCTGAATCTAGTATGTAATAAGAAAGTGAGAGCTAGAATCTGATTGGTTGTTATGGGCAACATCTCCTTTTGAGAAGTTTAGCAAATCTAGTCTGTGTGTGTGACTAAAAGGGCCTACTGTGAATGATTATTTAAAATTGTAAAGTGCTACTTAATATGATGGCACTATATAAAAACCTACTAATAAATGTATACAAAATAGTGGGCTGGATCCAGACTTAAGTAAGTGCTTGAAATGAGTTATTCATGGGCTAAACCATGTTGAATGCAGGGGAAGTCAAGTTAATTGTAGTCTTTGCATGCAGGGATATAGCTTTGAATTGCTTACTGCACAATAAGTTTGATTAAAAATGGATTTAATAAACTGTGAATTCATCTTTGCCTTACAAAAGGTAACCCATAGTGGGCTACAACGGGTGAAAAATAATTATTGGAAAAAGCAAAAACAAAAGGGTCAGGTAGCGCCCAGAGGCTTGACGGAATGGTTTTCTGATAGCAATCTTAAGGAAAACACTGAGCTTTTGGCTGACCTGTCACTTTTTATTACTCTTAGTAACTATATGACATCCACATCGCAAACACTGTTCTGTATACCATATATTTCAGTATGACCAGGGAAATATAACACTTTCATACATAATTATGTGTTGGCATATAATAAGACACCCTAAGACAGCCGTCTAAAGCAGCAAGGTTTTAGAGGCAATAAAATAAAAATAATTTAAAAAGTAATTTTCTTTCTGCCAGTCTGAATTAGTGGTTTCTACCTTGATGGTAGATATAACAATGATTAAAGCATTTGCTGTTGTGCTGTATAGTGTATTGCACTAATGCAAATATTTCTGTTAGTTTGGACAGAGATGGGAATAGGGCTAATTATGTTGACAGAATTATAAGGGTACACACTTAGCATTATTTAGTATTTAATACAAATGATTGCACTTATCGATCTCATACATGCAGAAGGTAATGAGCTAAATTTCTATTTCTCTCTAGCCCTGGCTTCCAGCACTGGACAATCACCTTTGAATGGGGTAAACAATTAA
Source organism: Limnodynastes dumerilii (assembly GCA_011038615.1). NCBI lineage: Eukaryota > Metazoa > Chordata > Amphibia > Anura > Limnodynastidae > Limnodynastes > Limnodynastes dumerilii. The sequence goes on from WWET01004084.1 coordinate 128,927, forward strand.
CCATAGGCATCAGAGCATGGGGGTGTAGGGGGGGGGGGGGAGATGTCTTGATCTCATACGAAGGTAATGAGCTAAATTTCTATTTCTCTCTAGCCCTGGCTTCCAGCACTGGACAATCACCTTTGAATGGGGTAAACAAAACAAT